>JAGDQP010006724.1:0-21192 GCA_022664845.1 Lepisma saccharinum | reverse complement strand
GGTTGAAGGGGGGGGGGGGGGGGGGGGGGGGACAACTTCCGTGTCTCACTCCTCTACGTAGTACTGTTCGTTCTGGTAGGTCGTCGTCTACTTTTATCTTTATTCTCTGACTCAGATCCAAGTTTGTTATCATTATTCGATCTTTTCATTCACCTCCTGCATTCTTCAATACTTGTATTAAGATTTTCCAATTGACTCGATCGAATGCCTTTTCCAAATCAATATATACTTCGTTAACTTTTTCTATGTATCTCTCTCCTGTTGTTCATAAGATACCTATAGCATCCCTCTTCGAAATCCAAACTGTTTCTTTTCGATTCCTACCGTATAATTGTCTGTTTAATATTCGTAGAGTGCGCTATTAGGCTGATGATTCGGTCATCTCTTCACATCTTCTTGCATTCTTTTCCAATCATTTGTTTCCAGAAAGTCACCTGAGTCATAAATTTCGTTACATTCTCTTTTTTCTTTCTCATCTACGTTTTTTTTTTATCATTTAATCGGCATAGCATCCACACCTTTACCTTTTTTTCATCTCATTAAGAGTCGGGCAGAGTGTATACGAATAGAAATTGAGCATGAATAAAAATTCCCGTAATTTCTTCTCTTCTGATATCTTTTCCTATGAATTTGTGCTAAATTAATTGAGAGATACTGTCTGTGTATTAGATGTGTCAGGATGTGTACTAATATCTCAACTTGTTGCAGGTGCCGGTGGACCATAATGCAGAGCCTGGCTGGTTGGCTGGCGAGCTTCAAGGCCAAACTGGTTGGTTTCCTGAATCCTATGTTGAAAAGATGGAGAGCCCAACGGAAGCTCTTCCAATGGCTGCAGTAATTGAAGACGATGATATAATTGTTGATACGTTGCAGGTTAAAAGACAGTTGGAGTAAGTATCGTATTTACTTACATGTTCCTTTCAAAGGAGGAAGAACAGTGTATTTGATTTTGAAAGATGCATGAACTTTATTAGTAGAGAAATTGAAAATATTGTACTTACACTAAGAAGTTCTATGATTTTCTTAGCAATATTAAATTATGAAACTCAGTAAATAAGAAAGTTTTTTTTTTTTTTCACTTGGCCCTGAGAACATATCTGTTGCTGACTATAATTTATAAGATCGTATCGATCTTGTAAACATCTCAACCCAAAATATTTATTTTGAAATTGAAATAATTATGTCAGCATATTGCTAAAAGAGTCGTGACAATGCTTCAGATGATCTGAATTTGAATTTTACTTCGTTTGGGCAACTTTGTCTCAGGCCGAATGGATGATGATGAGAGAATTGGTGGAATGAAGGAAGTGAGAGGAAACGGGAAAACTCCGAGAAAACCCATGAACACGGTGTTTGTGTACCACAAAGCTAACATGGCACGAGCCGGAATCGGACCGAGGACCCCACACACACAAGAGGTGATCACTTCAAATGAGCTCGTGGAGCCAAATTCAAATACTTATAACCAACCATCTTAATATAACTTGATTTAATCGTAGCCGCGATAATTTTGTCCATTTTTATTTTTTAGCAATATGAGATGAACACCAAACTAAGCAATGGACTCTTTTCTAAAGTTTTAGTCACCTCTTTCTGCCAAAGGTATGTTTTTTGGGGGGAAAAAAATAGATGCTGTTGAGATATCTCTCAGCGTAAGGTTACCAGTTGGTGCTAATTGTGATCTTTTAATTCTAACAGCAGTGCTAGCAGATGAATCGCGCGTAAATATTTATGAATACAGGGTGTCCACATTCTGGAAAGTCAGTGAAAGTCATGGAAAAGTAAGGGAAGTAAAAATGTATCAGGGAAAGTCAGGGAAATGGCAGATCGGTCAGGGAAAGTCAGTGAAAAATCGCTTCAGGTCCATTGTTAAATTATTGAAGTTATGAAATAGTAAGTGTTAAAAGCTATGTATGATTTATTTAAAGACAGTCCAGCACGCCGGGCAAAATACACGGAAGTTACTGGTAGTTTATAGAGTTTCCTTTCAAGTTCACTTGTGTCCGGTGGCTTGAAAATGGACCCTGTATTGATCAAGCATTGAAAATATGGAATCATATTGAAAAGTTAGTTACTGAAGTAAGTGTACCAAGTAACAGGAGTTATCAGTATATCTTGAAAGCGGTAAAGGATCCTCTTTCAAAAGTAAGATTAGCTGCACTTAGAAGCGTGATTGCAGAGGTTGAACCCTTTTTGAAGAGATTCCAAAGTCAGAAACCTCTAGCGCCTTTCCTATTCGCATCACTTGAAGAAGTTGTGAGAAACCTTATGGTGAGGTTTGTGAAGCAACCAAAGCTCACTGAAGCAAGTACTACTTATAAACTGTTGACTTTAGATCTTACAGATATCAGTAACCTAATTCCAGTCCAGCAGGTAGACATTGGGTATAGTGCCAGGAAGTTATTAAAGGAAACCCGTTGTTGTGAAAAGGACAAGTTGCAATTTAAAAGTGAATTTCGGAAATTTCTTGCGAGTACGATAGAGAAGCTGAAAGAAAGAAGCCCTTTGAAATCGCAACTTGCTCGAGGATTACCATGCTTTGATCCTCAAGTCATTTTGCAACAGCCTAGCCTGGGGCTCAAAAGAGTAGACGCTGTTCTAGAAGAATTGCATGGTGCCAGAAGGATATCTGGACAAGTGGCTGAGAACGCGAAGAAACAGTATCTCCAGCTCACAGTGAAAGCTCAGACTGAAGGATGTAAGGAACACTTCAATTATTTCATTGCGAAGAATAGAGATAGTGTTGGACTTGATGAATTTTTTACTTACTCTTAGGAAATGAGAAGGACTTCGTTGACTTATGGTCTGTTATGAAGCTGTGTTTTTGTCTACTCTCACGGAAACGCATTTGTTGAAAGTGTTTTTTCAATAAACAAAAATCTCATTGTTGAAAACTTACAAGAAGAATCTCTGGTGGCTCAACGGATCATATATGATTCTGTGATGAGAATGGGTGGATCGTCAGGATTAACAATTACAAGAGGTATGATAAATTTAGAAGAAGAGGAGAGAGAAACGGAAGATTCAGCAACAAATAAAGGAGCTGGAGGAAGAAGAGAAGAAAATTAAACTGCGGAAACAACAAGTGGATATACAGATCAATAAGAAAACTATGCTAGAAAACAAGTTGTTAAATGGGTTACATTTAACAACTAGTTAAATGGGTTACATTTAACAACTGCACCTGCAAAAGTATGTGTTACATAATGTTTTCCTTTGTGATCAGTAAAATCATGTATGAACTGTCCCTGTGTAATTGGTATTATAATGTGTATTTTTTAAAATATCTTAAGTACTCTCTATACTGCACACTTTCGTTTGGAACTATACATTGTGTGTAATATGTAATCAATATCGGCCTAATGCATATGTTTGTAAATTTACACTATTTTGGATTAAAGACAATTGAAAAAAGAAATAAACAGAAGTGGAGAGAGAACAAGGCCAGCTATGGGGAAGGTGGAGGCTGGGGTTTTCTTTCTTTTTTTCCGTATTCTTAAATTATTCAGTGGTCAGGGAAATCTGGAACTTAGGTCATGGAAAGTCAGGGAAAAGTCAGGGATTTTTTTTCGCCAAATTGTGTGGACACCCTGGAATAGCTAAAAAGTATTTTACCTGAATTAGAACACTTTTGATCAAGTTCATTTTGTGAATTATATGTTGAACCAGTTGTGTATAGTAGTGATAATAATTTAGTCTGATTTTCTTACAGGCAACTTCAATAATTTAATAGTTTGTAGGTAAACAGGAGTTAATACGAGAAAAAAATATTAAACTTTCCCCCTTTTTTTCAGGGGTATACAAGAAGTTCCTGAAAACGTGAGTGACAATGGATCATTAGTTGAAGCAGCTGTCGAGAATGGCGTTGCTCCTCAGGTGAACGAAATGGAGAGCCCAGTTCTGGGACAGGTAAGGTTAATCACTTTGTAATCGTGTATGATTAGTAGCACAATTTGTTGTTGAAAGTTTATTTCTTCAAAGGAACAGATTCAGAAAATTATTTTCATTGCACCTTTTAATGAAAATGCGATGGTCGTTCAATAATTAAAAGACTGCCTAATTCTAAGAATATCTACATGGAAGAAAAATTATTAGTTCTGTATAATAACATGTCACCCCTGCCACCTACATATAATAACTGTTTAATCTATGTGTCAGGTATATAACCTCCAGTGATTGTAGGATGGGAAGTTCGCTGGAAATCTGTACTTTAGAAGAATAGCGTTCAGTGATAAGATTTCTAGCGTTTGAAGGGAGAAAACCATCTGAAATTTACGTCCGAATGCTCAAGCAAGATGATACAATCGTCCGAACTTTACCAAATCGGTTGATCAGTTCAAAAATGCTTACAACTAAAGCTAAGCCTGCGATCCTGAGGGGGAAACAACGAACGTGGTTTACAGATAAAGGAGTACCCTTCATGACAATGCTCGCCCACATACTGCATATTTAACAGTTCAGATTATTAAAAAAAATTGAGTAGGGTCGCATTCACCTCACAGCCAGGCCCTCCTTCAGATTGTTTGGACCCCTTAAGGCGTCATTACGTTGCATTAAGTTTCCTAGCAACGAGGTAGTGGCTTGTACTACTGTAGCGGGGTGGTGTAACATTTACGTAATAAACATTTGTGTGTCTACTTAGTGAATGTTTCTCGTATATTTAATCAGCAGTTTTCATTTATATATATATAAGATAAATTTAAGACGAATAAAGGAGAAAAAAAAAAAGGATAATACTTACAGCTTGTAGTTTCGTATTAGATCACACATATTCACATATAAAAGTCACTATATTTCGTGTATTCACACTTTTTCAAATAGAGAGGAAGAGAGCGAAGTTCACGTGTTCACAAAGTACAAGTTTGAAGAGACAGTGGCGACACGTAGCGGACAAAGCATCAAAACTGGAGAACAACTGACTGCTTTAGCGTGTAGATTTCCGGAACTTGAAATAATAATAACTGTATAGCGTGTAAGTACAAGGTGGGATCGTGGATGGAAATGTGTTGAAAATGCAGAGGAAAAGGGGAACTAGAGCTATTGAAGGTTAAGGCCAGGTTTTATTTTCGCGCTCAAACCGTGAATAAAGGCATTGTCCCACAGACGTAGGGGGTATGCTGGTCGTAGGGGGTAAAATGTGGATTATGGTAACCAAGAAAGATAGATCAAAATTGGTATTGTGGGACTCGGTGTGCAAGGGTACTGGGGCATCCGGTTTGTTGATATTACAGAAGTGACGATGGTTATTAATTCGAATGTTAAGAGCACAACTTGTTTCCCCCACATAAAAGGCATCACAGAACTTGCAGGTTAGGATGTATATAACATTAGGGGTGTGGCATGTATCTTTGGGATTGAGGGTGTACCGATCATTAGTAGTATTGATAGTGATTGTTTGAGAGGTGATGAAAATGGAGCAGACCTTACATCTGGGTCTCTGGCATGTCTGGGCGCCGGTAAGGAGGAATTCCTACGGACCAAAATGTTTCTAAGATTAGGTGGATGTTGAAAAACTAATCTAGGTTTGGTGGGGAATATTGATTTTGTGTCTGTGTCAGATTGGAGAATGTGGAAATGAGAGTGTAGGATTTGTTTCACCTTGGTTTGGGATGGAACTGGGTGATTAGAGCTGGTGGGTTGGTCTTTTGAGTGGGTTGAGTTCGTGAGGATGCACGGCTGATCTGTTTGGTTACAAAGTTAGCCTCGGTTGACTAGAGCCTCCTGGAGGCGTTGGTTGTAAGTTTCAGCAGCAGAGGTGGTGGAATTCAGGCGTTTTCCTCTGAGGGCAAGGGAGAAAGGAATCGCTTTCTTGGTGTGGTAAGGATGGAAACTTGAGTAATGTAAATGTCTTGAGATTGGTTTCACCATGAGTCCATAGCATCATTATATCGTCCAAGAATTTTACCCAGAGTAGAAGGGTCATAGGTTGAGTTTGCAGGAAATAATGTTCGAGCTTGCCCATAAACAGATTAGCATAAGAAGGTGCCATTCGCGTACTCATGGCTGTGCCTCGGATGTGAAGGTAGTGTTTGCCGTCAAAGGTGAAGTTGTTACATGTGAGAACTAGGTTGGCCAGGTTAAGAAGGAAAGCTGTGGTTGGCCATGAAGTTTGGGTGTCTAGTTAAGGAAGAATTCCATAGGTGCTAGGCCATGGGCATGTGGAATGTTGGTATATAAGGAAGTAACATCTATGGTACAAAGCAGTATGTCAGAAGGAAGAGGCGGTAATTTACGGATGATTTCTAATAGGTGGTAGGTGTCATGTATGTAGGCAGGCACCCCTTGAACATGTGGTTGAAGGAAGGAGTCAACAAGAGCGGAAATGCGTTGGGTAGGAGAATTATAGCTGGCTACAATGGGTCTGCCTGGGTTATCTGTTTTGTGGATCTTCGGCAATAGGTAAAAGGTCGGGGTACGCGGATTGTCCAGGGTTAGATACTTTATAGACATTTCAAAAATGCTCTCACGAGGATCATTAGCGGTAATGAAATCGGAAATTTTCTGTTTATGGGTGTTGGTTGGGTCTGTGGCGGTGGGTTTGTAGATGCTGGGATCAGATAGTTGACGGTACGCCTCCTGGAGGTAGTCAGCTTTGTATAAGACTGCTTTAGTGGACCCCTTGTCCGCTGGGAGGACCATTATGTCGTGGTTCTCGCGTAACGCTACTAGGGCTTTGCGTTGGTTATGGGTTAGGTTGTGACGGACATTCGTGACCCTTCACATGTTTGCTTTATGGACGGAAAGCGAGTCCGCACAATTTTTTTCATAGAGTGTATATGGGTTTGTATACGTATATGCGCTTGTATGAGAAAACAGTTGCTTGAAATATAGGAAATGTGTGTGCGCGTGAATATGATAATCCAGCCGGCAGACTTGGCAGTCCTGCGCCGCTTGGAAGACAGATGCGGGACTGGACCTCATATTTATGACGTGGCGCCGTGTAGTGGTGACATAAACTTAATGATTGAGTGGTTTATCAGGTGTGATACGACTGGAATTCATAGTTCCTTATTCTTCCCTGAGTTCCTGGATGTAAAAATTATTGAGTAACAAGAGGAGTGACGCACATAACAGAGAAGTATTTTGGACAGCTTGTTAGCCGTAGAAGTTAGACGCAGCTATTAAGCCAATGCTTTCGTTTTTCTTTTGTTCTATCCTGGATGAAAACGTTGATACTTTTTGCAGTGAAGAGTGTATTTATTAACGAACTTGGATATTATACTATTGTGCACAAAGACTAAGGTTATAAATATAACGCAGTTTCCGTGACCGGACCGCGACGATAAGAGAGAAAAATTTCGAGATTGGCTTCGTCACGTGACCCGCTTGCACTGTTCGCGTGGAACTGCTATTGTTGATGACTATCAGTTACTGCGTATTACTGAATATTATCCCTGAAGAGTTTAGATTGATAAATACAAAGTGGGTATAATCTAGCATAACAAACAGTAAATAGGAAAATAAAAGGATCATGTTCTTATGTATTTCTCGAGATGTTTGTAGTAGGTGTAGTTTTAAAGCATGTGTAGTCCAACTAATCGGTGTGCTCACATTAAAACCTGAAAGATTTTAATAACTAGAAGGTAGTAAGAGCACATGATTATACCTTATCTTATAATCTGTGGTGTTGATCAGTTTTGACGAAATAAATAAGTCTGCGACAGGCTAGTTTGATAAATAAATAAATAAAAAAAAAATAGATATCTCAACCAAAGAGTATGATCGTGTAATTGATGTTGTTTAACCCAATTGTACGAATTTTTTAAATTATCGTATAAGTAATATTGAACTATAATGTTGGCGCTATCAACCGTCTGAACGTCATACACGCCAAAAACGTATAGTAATATTAGCATGAAAGTGCAAATAACAGTCGTATGTATAACTGACGTTAAGAAAAAAATATATCCCTAAGTAATAAATTGAGGGATTTGCTGATATAAGATATTGCAGGGTAGTTACAGTACAAGTCTAGGACACGCCGTAAACTGATGCTTTAAAGAGAATATATTATCGTATGAAATTATAGCGGTCTGAAGAAGTCAATATTATCTCATCGTCTTTTTAGTGAATATTAAGTCTGAGTTATCAAAATGGGATAGCGAACTGACGATTTTTATAAATAAGCAGATTGTGTAATTTTGACATACCCGTAGCAACAGGTGTCAATCCTATACCGTGAGAATACATGGCCATATCAGAGAAGTAATTGTGAGAAAAATTACAAAATAGTCAAGTTACGGATTCATTTGTAACGTTGAGATCAGCGAAGTACGTGGGTACCCCGGTATGTGATATTATCATCATCGTTATTGTGTTCCGGTAAGCATTTGTACTAACAGTTGAATATTGAAGACTCTGATATTGTAGTAATTTCATTTTCACTATTATCGCATAGTGTTACGAAACGCCTATAGCATCGTGTATATTGTTAATCTTGTTTACGGATCTGTACGATTCTGTTGAGATTTTTTTTAAAGGTGAAAAATAAGTGAGAGCTAGTATTAGCATTCAGATTGCAAGTATTACCATATATATTGAAATTTCGTTGGAAAGTGCAGTAATCTTTCTTACTAATAATGTGTATAAAAAGTGTTATTTTACCTCACAGTACTTGATTAAACGTTTGTTAGAAGCTATTCTACAAGTGTTGTGCGAAAGGGGAAATTTTTGAACTTTTCATCTAAGTTAGTAGGTAATTAGTAACATTCTACTACAAATTGGAGGCCACGCCCCCTCATTTGCATATTCAGGTTTTCGGCGATTTACGGCATTTTGAGCACGTTATTCGTTGTTTTATCACATTTTAAGTTGCTTTTGACCATTTCCCGCCCTTTTTTACCCCTTTATCGGAGTCGCGATTCTGGTACAATATTGGTGTTATTAGAGAACGCAGAGGGATTAATATCGGTTTAACCGTTCCAGGACCACCTGCTCCTTGCAACACGTGGCAAATTATAGATTTGAGGTTACACGGAGTTCCAGTTCCAGGTATTAGGTTAGCCTTCGCCCTAGCCTGTGAATCTGCGAGCCCTATCTCACGGAACTCTGCAAAGAGAAGTGAGACGAGAACGTTCCACAGCGCCTGGTCGTCATAAGGTTAGGTTGGTTGGTCATCTGATTTATTAACTCAGTATTGGTGCTGGCAGAGATAACTGAGGAGATGTAACGTTCGAGGAGATGGTTGCTAGGAAGTGAAGGTGGGTCCATGTTTGAAGGAGGAGGGAAGCGTTCAAGGCTAGTATAGAAGGTGGGTCTGGAATAGGTGGATTTTTGGCCAAAAATTGCCCCATCTTAGTCCGCGGGCAAAGGAGATGATATCTTTGAAGAACAGGAAGTGGATGTACTGCTTGGAGGATGAAAAAGTCAGTCCTTTACTGAGGATGTGATTCAGATTGAGTATGGTTGTGGCTGGATATGTTTACAATGGTGGTAGCAGTGGAATTTCCCTGGCGGTCCGGTATGTCTGAGGATTGGGTCGTGAGTGCAGATTGTTTATTATAACTGGATGGTTGGGTTGTGGGAGTAGGTAACGGTGGTTCTGTAATTAAGGGAACGTAGTGCTTTTTGTGTGGAAGAGGGAGAAGCAGGGCACATCCAGTTTGAAATGCATGGCGACACAAGAAAGAATTTATTCAGGTGTTTCTGGTTCATGGAGATAACGAGCGTGGGTCCAAATAATGCAAATTTTACTATGCCGATCATGGGAAATCAACAAAAATTCTCTTCTCAATTCATGGTTTGAGCGCGAAATTGTATTCTGGGCGTAACCTTCAATAACTCTAACCCGTTTTCTCTGCATTTTCAAAATATTTCCTTCCACAATCCTATCCAGTACTTACATGCTGTACAGTTGTCAATTGTTCCACGCGCCATTCAGCAGACAACTGTTCTCCAAACGATGCACCGTCCACTACATGTCGCTACTGTCGTCCAGTCTTTTGTTCTATCCACGTGTGTGCGTCGTTCTTCCTCTACAGCAAGTCTTACGATATTAATATCGAAATATTGCAAAAAGAAAAAAAAAACTATGTGGAAATTAGTGTTGTGTATATGTGTGTGTTTATTTTTCTAGGGAACATATACGCTGTAAGTATCTTCCTAACTCTTTATCATAAATTTAACTTATATATATATATATATTTTGCAAAATGAAGTTTTATTCGAATGATATAGTTTTCGTATGAGTGAAGGTAATGGATTTATTAACACTCACGCGTGCTTATGTTTGAATGTTTTGGACTGTTGTTCCTTTCGCATTAGTTCACTCAGTATTTCGGCTTAACTGTACTATATACTTACTTTAAGCGTAGACAGCAGCCTCCAATGGGAGAAATATAAAAATTGCCTTGGTGTAAACACGCTTTGAGTGACAGATAGTGACAGGAGAAGTAGAAAATTAGATATAGTTAAAAGGAGCAACAATTTTAAACACTAGTGATATTGTTGTGCATAGAGTTATCAAATCAATACATAAATCAAAGTATGGTTTGTTCCTCTCTACGCTATCTTTTTGTTTAAGTGTGTTAATTTGGAAACCGTTAAAGGAAATTTTTGTATTTCTGCAACTGGAGGTTGGGTGTACTCTCTCCACTATGAATATACGGCAAAAAGATGTTACCACTCATACGAATGTAGTGTTAAATGTTTTATATGGAGTCATGTTATGTATATGCGTGTTCTATACTATATGTAAAGGAACGTGTGTATGCTGTGAAATCGAGGGACGTTCAAGACCTTCATCAACGAATCGTCGGATTCAGTTCGCGCCCGTCTCTGTATGTCTCAGAATCGTGGGGAGTACGATTCTACGGAAGCATGTGTCCATTGAGAACGGTTGTGTCCAGGTTGCTGAACTGAACGGAACTAAATGCTGAAATGGTATACTTTTTACCATTCTCATACCTACCTACCGACATACATATGTAAATTACAGTGAAAATAAATACCTAAACATATTATAACATATCCATTTGAGCGGTAACATCTTTTTGGCCCACCCTGTACTATAGACATCCATTATTGAAGTTTTAAATAGCTTGTAGTCTGTGACTTATTTTTGTGTAGTCAGCCCATAGTTGAATAATCGATGCAAGGTAGAATAAGAGCTAGTGGAGTTCTTTGTGAGATGATTTCGTGTATAAAAGTGGTCTATAGTAGATCATTTCATTTAGTATTTGTTTGTTTGTGATGCAGGGAGAGTTGGTGGAGAATCTTCAGGCCCAAGCTCTGTATCCCTGGAGAGCAAAGAAAGACAATCACTTATCATTTAATAAAGGGGACATCATTACTGTTAAAGAACAACAAGTAAGTATTGCTACGTATGGTAGTAAATTGCTAGAGTACATAATGGTGTACAAAGTCATTAATCAGTTTCCTATCTTGCTTAACTTTGTTTTAACCGGCCTTTGTTAATTGGAGCAGCTCTGAAGTATAGTATGTGTTCGGGATCACAAGACCCTATTTATACTTTAATTAGTAAAAAAAGTTGTATGGATTTTTAACCTCTTGAGACTTAATTCCATCCAAGCATTCACGTGGCATATCTGAGAGAGAACTAAATTAATTTTAATCAGGCATATTTTCATTCGATCGAATAAATGTTATTGCCAGACACGATCTTATTACATTGTTTCATCCGTTATAGACATTGTTTACACATAGAATATAAAGGTTCGAAATAGACTTTCAAGTTTTTGCCATCCTACTTATAATACCAGCTTCATTCGATAAAAGGTAATGGCAAAACACCCTCTGTTCACCTTGCCAGAGGACCGTCATACCATAAATCTACCTTCGAGCAGAACATAATCGTTATCATCAGATTTATTAATGGTTTGTTTATTCCATCCATTTTAAACATTTTGCATTCTATTTATGTTTTTGAAGGTTGCACTTACTCTCCATGTTGGCGACATTTTAAATGGGTCAGTTCGTGACTTTTCATTGTGTGTGAAGTAGTGCAGATCTGTAGACATTTACGATCTCTACTAGATAGATTTGGCCTCGGGGGTGGCCGGAAAGTTAGCGCGGTCACGAGTTCAATTCCCACCGGGATCCATTAACAGTGGTTCGGAGCTCACTTAACAAAAACAGTAGGGCCCTTCCTTAGAATAGAAGCTCAGTCGCTCGTTTAAGACGTTAATAGTAGTTCAACTAACCAGACTGGATTTTTGTTTTAAGGCGTGAGATTTTAATGATGTAACCAAGAAAGCCTATGCATTTGGAGGGACATTGAACTTTTTGACAACAGGCAGTCCACCATTAGTTGTGAAGTCTGCAATTATAGTATTCGTTTACGTGTTTGTTCTTGTGCTTTTACCTTATGTTGGTAGTCTTGTGTTTTTTGCTTGTATTGGCATCACGTGTCACCAATTTGAAGAAAATAAAAAGCAAAAGTTTCACTTTTAAGTATCATATATCTGGTGTAGTAAAAAGTAATCCATTATTTTGCCAATAGATGGCTTTAGTGATCTGTATCTCGCGTTGTATAAGCCCGATCGGGTTCAACGAGATGGCGTTCAAACGATGAGATTGCGTACTACAAACACTGTTCAGATAGTTGTGATGAGTTGACTCAGTGTTGTGTGAGCGCGCGTCAAAATGGACACTAGCAAAGAGAAAATACGCTATATTTTACAGTTTTTCTTCGATAAAGGCGAAAACGCAAGCCAGGCGACTGCAAATGTGAATAGTGTTTATGGTCCTGATACTGTAACAGCCAATCACGCGCAATTTTGGTTTCGTCGATTCCGTTCCGGTAATTTTGACGTCAAAGATGTACCACGTACTGGAAGGCCAAGTGTCGAAAATGTCGATAAAATCATGGACATTGTCGCGTCCGACCGTCATGTAAGCACTGTTTCGATTGCCCAAGAGCTAAACATTGCACAAAAAACCGTGTGGAACCATTTGCATAAGGCTGGATACACAAAGAAGCTTGATGTATGGGTGCCACACGAGTTAACGCAAAAAAACCTCATGGACCGAATTTCCATCTGCGAATCGCTGCTGAATCGCAACAAAAGCGACCCATTTCTGAAGCGGTTGGTGACTGGTGATGAAAAGTGGATCACTTACGACAACGTCACGCGAAAACGGTCGTGGTCGAAGCGCGGTGCGCCGGCGCAAACAGTGCCCAAGCCAGGATTGACGGCCAGGAAGGTTTTGGTGTGTGTTTGGTGGGATTGGCAGGGAATTATCTACTATGAGCTGCTCCCCTACGGCCAAACCCTTAACTCGGAACTATACTGTCAACAATTGGTCCGTCTGAAGGCAGCAATCGCCCAGAAGCGCCCAGCTTTGGCCAATAGGAGAGGCATTGTGTTCCACCAGGAAAACGCCAGGCCACACACATCGATAGTGACTCGCCAGAAGCTCCGGGAGCTTGGTTGGGAGGTTCTTATGCATCCACCTTATAGTCCGGACCTGGCACCGAGTGATTACCATCTGTTCCTGTCCATGGCGAACACGTTTGCTGGTGAAAAATTCGCTTCAAGAGAGGCTTGTGAAAATCGACTGTCTCAATTTTTTGCCAATAGGGACAAGGGCTTCTATGAGAGAGGCATCATGATATTACCTTCCAAATGGCAACACGTTATCGAACAAAACGGCGCATATGTGACCTAAATCGGATCATTCTAACTATGGTAAGTCAAGCCTTCAATGTCATGCAAAAATAATGGATTACTTTTTACTACACCAGATAAGTTATAGAGTACAATGAATTAAAATAATTTTATGTAAGCTAGTTTTGACTATAATTAAAAGACTACGGACAATTATTGGTAATCATATGATGATAGGCCATTGTTCATAAAGATCGTTCGATGTGAAAATCTTTGAATTATAGTTATTATTGAGAGCATATTAGATTCTGTTGTGTGTGAGGATATTCTCAAAGAAAGTTATGGTAGAAATCCATGAAATGTTGTTTCCCTGTAGTTGAAGATTTGGATATTCTACAACCAAGATTCCAGATATATAAAAAAATAGTTGGATTATCAATAAATAAGTTATTCATTACTTCCGAGTATCGTATGATTTAGCATTTATAAGATATTTGCAATTAATACTCAATTGTAGGATGGACTTTAGTTGTCACGCCAGTCAAGAATAAAATCGTGCCTTGTAGCATATCATTTCAATTAATATCAATTGATTTTCTCTGTCATGATAGTTTATAATATATGTATTGTGTGTTACCACTGTAGCGGAATAAATGAAGAGTCCAGGGGAAACAGTGAAACTTTCATTAGTTACTTTGTGTACATTCCATACAGGTGGAAAGGATTGATTCATTTTCTTACCTTTGGATACACAGCAAAGTCCCTCATACACAGTTCCTATGAATATTATAATTAACGCAGTTTATTTCACAGCACGATAGTTCTGCGTCATCAGGCGTGGTAACGATTGGGTTTAAAGAAGAAATTTCTGACAATCAAATCCACTAAAATGTTACGGAAGTATATTCTTCGATATGACACTGAAGAAGACATAAGAGAAAATGAAAGCTGTTGTCAGTTCAAACGCTCATCCGTGTACATCTGAATTGTTTCCTAAGGAAACATTGAACAATTGGTAGCATTTAATCTGTATTTAAGGAAACGTGCTAATACAATTTTTAGATTTTTTTTTTATTTAATTACCTATTTGCTACAATTTACGTCAATATTTTATCTAGCTGTCCTGTATCTAAGTTGAATGCCGGTTTATATTTATACATATATGCACTTTTATAGACCAATCTGTCAAGGTGTGTGTGTGTAATGGGTACATCGCTAATATTACGTGGTATGTTTCTGAAGTGTTGTTGAAGTCCTGATACAGGATTTTAATGTTTAGCATCTTCTGTAAACCTCAAATGGAGATTACTTTCTGTCTAATCTTATACTGGTTAATGCACTCTCACGTGACCGAATATACGCCGGTACCCAACATCTTTTGTATAGCTAAAATATTTGTCCATTGTTTAAGGTGGAACTGAAATGGGTCGTAATTTGCTGTTCTCGTGAATTTCCTTTAAACATCCTTTCAGCAAAATATCTATGTACCTAGTCCTTGCCTTCTGTTACGTCTGATGATGCAGACCTATCGTGCAATGAAATTAATTGCGTTCATTATACAGTCATATTTATCATCACTGTGTATGAGGAGATTAGATGTGTACCAAATACTAAAATAATAACTTCGCGGACTTTTTAAACTACATACGATCCAGCATTGTAATAGAGAGTCTCTCTCTCTCTCTCTCTATATATATATATATATATATATAATATATCAAAATGATGTTAAGCAGCAGCTGTATACTTTGTACTTACGATGTCAACATCTTTGAGACATAGTTTTGAAGATAACTATCTTGCTAAAAAATGTCAGTTGGCAAATAGTCGGATAGCTTTCCACAAGATGTAGCAGGTGCTGCTACCATGTCAGTTTGGGCGCAGGTAGGAAGTGTTCCTGTGCAAATACTGTGGCATATATTTTGTAAGTGGAGAAGAAAAGTAGGTAATGAATGTTTTTCTTTTAATGAAATCTGTTATTTTTCCGTTCTTTTCAGGAAATGTGGTGGTTTGGTAGTATAGAGTCAAGTGAGGGCTGGTTCCCCAAATCTTATGTAAAGTTAATAGGCGTAGCAAAGAAACAGGAAGTTACTGCAGATGTGGATGCACAAGGTAACTCATTCTCTACTTCAATCGTAGAAGTATAATCTTCATTTTGTTTCTAGTATGATACTCTCTCTCTCTCTCTTTCTTCCCGTACTCTTTCTTGTACCTTTAGCTATATTACTTGGTTTTCGACTTCGTAGATTCTTTTGCAGACATCATTGAGTAGGAAAGTGACAGTTTCAAATACTGAAAGGAAACTGTGGTCCACACGTTGATTTTTATTTCAGTAAATATACAAATGTCATTTACCGTGAGATTCAATGGTGTCGAAGGTATTGCTAGCTAAGATGATAGGAAATTTACTACGAGTCAATCCAGGGATGTATAGAAAGTGAAAGAAGGCTTATTAAGAGAGAAGAAAATTAAGTTACATTTCACCTCAGCATACATAACACAAAACGTGAACAAATGCTAATAAACTGTGACCCACTATGTGATCTCGGATCCTGATACCGGCCATCCTGAACGAGGACTTTCTGTACTTCAGTTTCACCAGACGAATGCCGAGAATATACCGAGAGCAGAAACCCGTGGCCGTTATTTTTCCGATCTTTCTCACGGAGTGCAACGTGAAGGATGTCATCTCTCACACTTCCGACGGACTTAGACCATAGTTCAGATTGCAATCCAATTATAAAATAGAAGTTTACTTAACTATTTATTAACGAACTCCTAATATAGCTCGAGGCAATTTTAGATAGGATATTGTCAATAACAAAGGCAAGGATTTGGAAAGAAATAACCTCGTCTTGTTTAAGGTACTATCCTGTCATTTGCCTAGTGCGACCGAAAGAAACCAGGGAAACAGTTAGAATAGTGTGTCGCTTGGCAAATTGTGAACTAGTTAAGGTGGTTAGGACTACACAATCATCTGAAATTTGACTTTAAGACAATCGGACAGCAGTTGGTCTGTAACGTATCTTCATTGCTACCAGGCATGATTCTCATGTAACGCTTAAATGTCTGATACACTTTATTGTCATGTCTTATTGTATAGTATATTTAGATTAAAACGAGATCCAGAAGTGCTTCTAATTGCCTGCAAGAATAAAGTATAAAAGGGGACTGAGCAATAACAATTGAGCAGTTATTTGCTCAAGACCACACCGATATATAGTTTGCATCTATAAGGAATATGACTTCACCATATGTGTGCAGGTTACAGAAAACAGGCAGAAGTTAGAGAAATATCTTACAAGTAGAATGTCTTGGAAAGGTCAGAGAGTTCCATAAAAAAAAAATCATTAGAAAACCAAGGAAAATCCATGAATATTAAATGTAGCTTCTCTGTCTTTCTGAACATATTTATATTTAACTAATCTTTGTTACATTTTTTATCTGTTGAAAAAGTGTTTCTATAGTACTAAGGATATCAATTGAAAAGATACGTAGGAAAGTCACGTTCTAAGAAACTTTTATCTTTTTTTCATCCTTGTTCATTTTTGTGGGAAGGTGGTTAGGAAGGGTAGGAATGGTAAAAGATTGCCATTTTAGTAAATTATGATATTAACTTCAGTTCGTAATAATAGATCAATGTCAGTTCATACAATATTTTTTTTAGAACTGACTGTTTATTTCAGGGTAGTAAATAAGCGTGCGTATTTTCAGAATACTATGTGGCCTTGTACCCATATCAGTCAATGGAATCAGGTGATTTGAGTTTCCAGCAAGGCGATGTGGTCCTAGTGACGAAGAAAGATGGCGACTGGTGGACTGGCGTCATTGGCGACCGCAGTGGCATTTTCCCATCTAACTATGTACAGAAGGCTGAGACGGAGGTGGGTGTCTTTATTGAAATGCCCGAGAGGGATCAAGAGGTATCAGCTGAATGCATAATAAGTGTAAGCAGAAGAGTTAATATAGTCCTCTGTTGTGGATGAATGATTTCTGTTTATTGTGGATTTATTAAATATTGAGAAATAGATATAAGGAATGTGGTGAGCTCGTCATGGTACGAGGCGTGTTCGGAAAGTAAGTACCGTTTAAAAAAAAAAAAAAAAAAAGAATACTAAAACAGGTTTGTTCAAGCCAAATTTATTTTTACATGAAAGAGCACACCTTAAACTATTTTTCGATATAGTTTCCACCAATGTTCAAACACTTTTTAGAGTGAGTGACCAACTTGTCCAAACCTTCCTCCACGAAACATCCCGCCAATGTCCGGGCGGCCTTCTGTTGTGAATGTGTTGATGAGGAAAGTGGTTGAGAAAATGCGTGAGAATAGACGGTGCACAATGACAATCCTTTCAGATGAGTTTCCTCAAGTTTCGAGAACTGTTTTGCATGAGATTGTTACCGACCGCTTAGGTCGCAAACTGTGCCCGCTGGTTTCCGAAAAGGCTCACAAACGTTCACAAATCCAAACGATTTGGCAGTGCTTTAACATTCCTTACCGTTACAGTAATGAAGGAGAGGACTTTTTAAACCAAATCGTGATTGGTGACGAAACGTGGGTTCGCCATGTCACCCCCACGTTATGGTTGTCTTTACTACTGGTGGGGTGTTTCTTTGAGGAAGATTTGGACCAGCTGCTCACCCGCTATGACAAGTGTTTGAACATTGGTGGAAACTACGTCGAAAAATAGTTTAAGGTGTGCTCTTTCATGTAAAACTAAATTTGGCTTGAACAAAACTGTTTTAGTATTTTTTTTTTTTTTTAAAGCTGTACTTACTTTCCGGACACGCCTCGTATATAGAAATTAATTATAACGACATTATGGATCACAAAACAGTACTTTTTCGGATGCACACGAGCCTGAAATTACATTATGTGAAAAGAAACAAAATCTTAAGGTTTGTGTAAAGCAGCCATCTCTAACGATCGATGGCAGCTCTACCTCCGTATATCTTCTTCTTCTTTTTTTTTATATTTTTTTTTTATTATACACGAAATCGCAGTGCGGCTGCTCAGTGTTTAAAAAGCTTCCCTAAAATTTGGAGGCCATTTGTAATCACTGGTAACCTCGTATAATATATTAAATTTTATTGGTGTTTAAGATAAATTACATAATGATGCACCATCACATTGAAATTAGCCAATAACTAGGATGAATTAGGATAAAAAAAAAATCCCTTTCGGCAGGCCTACAGGCTGAGGTAGATCTCGAAGTTTTTGTAGCTTCTGGTGGTGCGCTTGTAGGTGTTGGGATCGGATAGTTGGCGGTAAGCTTCCTGGAGGTAGTCAGCCTTGTCCAAAACTACTGTAGTGTACCCCTTGTCCGCTGGGAGGACCATTATGTCATGGTTCTCGCGTAGCGCTACAAGGGCTTTGAGTTGGTTATGGGTTAGGTTGGTTGGCCATCTGATGTGAGAACTCACTGTTGGTGCTGGCAGAGATAATGGAGGAGATGTAACGTTCTAGGGGATGGTTGCTAGGAAGTGTAGGTGGGTCCATGTTTGAGGGACATTCGAATTAATAACCATCGTCACTTCTGTAATATCAACAAACCGGATGCCCCAGTTTCCTTGCACACCGAGTCCCATAATACCAATTTTGATATATCTTTCCTGGTTGCCATAATCCACAATTTTACCCCCTACGACCAGCACCTCAACACGCCGTCTGTGGGACAATGCCTTTATTCACGGTTTGAGCACGAAAATGAAACGTGGCCTTAACCTTCAGTAACTCTAAGCTTCCCCTTTTCCTCTGCATTTTCAACACATTTCCATCCACGATCCCACCTTGTACTTCCATGCTATACAGTTATTATTATTTCAAGTTCCGGATATCTACGCGCTACAGCAGTCAGTTATTCTCCAGTTTTGATGTTTTGTCCGCTACGTGTCGCCACTGTCTCTTCAAACTTGTACTTTGTGAACACGTGAACTTCGCTCTCTTCCTCTCTACTTGAAAAAGTGTGAATACACGAAATATAGGGACTTTTTTATGTGTACATGTGAATATGTGTGATCTAATGCGTTAGTAAGCTGAAAGTAATCCTTTTTTCTTCTTCATTTGTCTTAAATTTATCTTACATATCATCATCATCATATTCAGCCGTTTTCTATCCACTGCTGGATGAAGGCCTCCCCCTTTTCTTTCCACATATCTCGGTCTGCTGATATCCTCATCCATGTAGCTCCTGAAAAACGCTTGATTTCATCTACCCATCTTACATTTGGACGTCGTCTCGGTCGTTTCTTTTCTCTAGGAATCCACTGTAGTACATTTGTCGTCCACCTTCCATCTGTTCGTCTAGCTATGTGACCGGCCCATCTCCACTTCATCTTCTTCGCAGTCTTGATTACATCCTCTACCTTTGTTTGTGCGCGAATCCATTCATTTCTCTTCCTGTCCCTCCTGGTTATTCCTAGCATGCACCTCTCCATTGCTCTTTGTGTGACTCTCAATCTTTGAGTCGTTTGCGCATTCAATGTCCAAGTTTCGCAGCCGTACATCATTACAGGTAAGACACATTGATTATAAACTTTACGCTTCAGACACATTGGAAGTTTGCTTTTGAAAATAAAGTGTAGTCTTCCAAAAGAACTCCACGCCATTTTACATCTTCTATTTATTTCATCAGTCAACTTTGCATTCGATGTTTTAAGCTGGCCTAGGTAAACATACTCATCAACTATGCCTATTGTCTCTCCGCTAATCTTCACTTCCTTCTTTGCAGCATGTTGGTTGTACATTACTTTTGTTTTACTTAAGTTCATTTTAAGGCCGATTTTCGAACTCTCGTTACTCAGTTCTTCCATTCTGGTTTGTAGTTCTTCTGCACTTGAAGCAAACAGGACTATATCATCAGCGAACCGTAAATGATGAAGATATTCGCCATTAATTTTAATTCCAACTTCATCCCAGTTTAAATTCTGGAACACTCTCTCCAGGACCGCACAAAACAGTTTCGGAGAAATTGAATCTCCTTGCCTTACCCCTTTTCCAACTTTAAATTTTTCACTGTCTTGATGCAGCCTAATGACAGAAGTGGCAGTCGAGTAAATGTTTCGCAGTAACTTGATGTATGCACTTTCGATGCCTTGATGTTCAAGTGATTTAAGTACTGCTGACAAGGAGACCGAATCGAAAGCCTTTTCAAAATCTATGAATCCCAAACATAATGGAAGTTCATATTCATTAGTCCTTTCCATTACTTCATTCAATGTTTGTATGTGGTCCATTGTGCTAAATCCACGACGAAATCCGGCTTGTTCCCTTCCCTGATTAAAATCCAAGTCTCGTTCAATACGATTCAAAATAACTTTGGTGAACATTTTGTATAGGACTGACAGTAAACTAATTGGTCTGTAGTTTTCTACGCGTTCTTTGTCCCCTTTCTTGTACAACAAAATGACAACGGCATTGTTCCAACTTCTGGGTATTTCTCTCTTCCTCAAGCACATCGAGAATAATTTAGCAACTTCCTCTTTCATCTTTTCACCTCCCCATTTAAACATCTCTGCTGTGAGTCCATCTTCTCCTGGTGATTTTCCGTTCTTCATCCCTCGAAGTACTTTATCCACTTCTTCTTTCATTACGTCTGGGACATCAACATCAATTTCTTCTGAA
>JAGDQP010006723.1:19650-70761 GCA_022664845.1 Lepisma saccharinum | reverse complement strand
TTCGCTTTTATTACTTAGCCATCGTTGCCTTGCTTGTTTTCGTTCCTCATGAAGTTTAATGCATTCTTCATCAAACCAAGGTTTGTTTTTCTGTTGTTTCTTCTCACCTACGCGTTCCTTCGCTGCGCTCTTAATTGTTTCACGAATTGCCTCCCACATCTTACTTACATCAATTTCATTATTAATATCATCATTATTATTACTCGAGTCGGCTAGGATTTCGAACCTATTTGAGAGTTCGAGTTGGTAATCTGCTCTTATGCTCGGATTATTTAATAGTTTCACTTCGAATTTCAGTTGTTTTGATCCCTTGCTTTCTCTGTTCGCGATGCATAACTTTTCCCTTACTTTTGTGATCACTAATTGATGGTCGGTGTCACCTTCCGCTCCTCTGTACGACCTAACGTCCATTATGTTGGTGTGTCTTCGTCTGTCTACTAATACGTGATCGATCTGGTTGAGAGTTTTGTAGTCCGGAGATACCCATGTGTATTTGTGTATGTCTTTGTGTTCAAAGTACGTGCTCTTTACCAGTAAGTTTTTCGAAATCGCGAAAGTTATCAGTCTTTCTCCATTGTTGTTGGTCTTTTCGTGAAGACTGTATTTGCCTATAGTAGGTCTATATTTTTCTTCCCTACCTACCTTTGCATTGAAATCACCCAACACAATTTTCGAATTATACTTCGGTAATCGGTCAAACAACCTTTCTAGCTCATCGTAGAATATATCTTTGTCGTTATCAGTAGCCACCTCGGTCGGAGCATAGACGTTTAATAAAACCGTGTTACCCCATCGAGTACGTATCGTAACGTACGATAGTCTTTCGTTTACGAACTCTATATTCTGAACCGCCTGAAGGATACTATTCTTAATGAGGAACCCTGTTCCGAAATCGTGAGACTGTGTTCCCCCGTAGTAGAAAGTGTACTTGCCCTGTGGGATGCTATCTTGACCCTCCCACCGAACTTCTTGTATCGCTAATATGTCTAGCTCGTACTTCTCGGTCTCGCGTACCGCCACCTGAAGAGCGCCCGTTTGGTATAATGTTCGTACGTTCCACGTTCCTATTCTAAGGTCTTTCTTAATCCTGTTCATAGAGCCCCCTGAAGCAGTCCCAGCCCGGAGATCCAAATGAGGGACTAGTTTACCTCCGGAATATTTTACCCCAGGTGAATCCATGAGCCATCTGTTACTATTTCTTGACATGTTTTAGCAGTGTAGAGTTGTCAGCTCTACGACCTCGCAGTAAAGGTAGACATTCAAGATGTCGCGCTCTGTCCATCTCTGAGCCTTGCCGATGTCATTCATCTTCAGCCTCAGAGTGGTAATGGTGATGCTGCTTCCCCTCACCATGATATTTTTGTTCAGGGTTATCTTCCCCTAGCCGTTGTAGATCCCTCTACTAACTCCAAGGCAGCAGTACTGGTTTTGGTCCGCCCCGGAATATTTCCGGTACCCACCATATCTGGTCGGCATTCCCCTATCCGCCACCTGGGGAGGCGCCTGGTGGAAGACAAGTAACTCCAACCCGGGGATAACAAAGTAATATTGATACAAACTTTTTCAAGCATATATCAAGATAAAATGTATATCACGATAAGTCTGCAAGCTTCAATTAAGCTTGACTAGTTGGCACTTGACATATTTGCTGCAAACTTGCCAAGCTTATTGTCATAAACATTAAACAAACTTGTCATTAAAAGCTTGAACTAAGCAAAGCATAAAAAACATGAGTGTAATGTCTAGAAGATGCAGTAGATAACTCAAACGGAAGTAAATATTAAATTTTTAAATATAACAATTTATATACCATTCCCATAAAACACTAGTGTAACTTAACTCAATATAATGCCAAAATACAAAACAACACAATATGAAAATTCAAACAAAAATAAAACTGCGCGATGTGCACTGTTTTCTCTACAGTGGCGTCACTAACGGTCAAATTGTCAACATAACTGTCTACGCTCAGTTTGAATCAAAACTTGCCATGTCAATTCAACTTAGTACAGTAAATTTCAACCTTGTTACGTCAATCGTAACAACACAAAGGAAAATCAACTAAATGTCAAGCTTTTCATAAGCTTGCATGTTATGTGCGTAAGGACAAATGCCCTTAGTATATTCATAGGATATTCCTGGGATATCCCAAGGAAAATCATTAGAATATCAGCTTCTTCCCGGATATCAAGATATTCCTAGAATGTCCTAAGGAAATATCAGGAATATCGTGATGTATCCTACGGGAATATCTGAGCTGTAAGAGTACTCTCTTCAATTCTTTTAGTCCAAATAGTATATTGAGTTAAAACAATTTTCGTTTCCATATTCTTTTCTCCCGATTCATGTAATGCAGTTAATGAGGAGAAGTACTCAAGCCTTATTTAAGTTAATATAAAGCTGAATAGCGTCAAGCTTGAATAAAGTTTGCCACTGGTTTTTGTATATCACTGTCAACCAGAGATGGAGTGGGTCTCGTGGGTCACTTTTTTAGAATGGGTCGATGAGTCAAGTGGATCACGTTGTAAGGGTGGATCGTGATACACGTGTTATGTATACACCAGTACGTCATTTGGTCGTGGGTCAACCTTAAGTGACCCATACTCGACCCAGGATGACGCATCACTTACCGCGACACACCTTATCTGCCTCATATTCACTAAAATAATATGCTACTATAGCAGCACAATATAGGGCTGATATCGGTCGAATACTGGATCAATAACGTCCAATATAGATCGAGGTTGGCCCAGTATTGGGGCGATATTAGCCCGATATTCTGTACTGCTAGGATAATTTCGTTTTGAACTTTTGAATTTTTAAGGCCTTTAGGCAACTTTGGCTCAAGCCGGATGAATAGTGATGGGAGAATTGGTGGAATGAAGAAAGTGGGAGGAAGGAGGAGGACCACGAGAAAACCCACGCACAAGGTCACATGGCATACGCTGGGATGTGACCCAAAGCACCAGAGGTGAGCGTTTCACCACTGAGCTTCCGCGTCCCTATACAAATTTCGCGAAAGCGTAATGCTACGGTCGACTGTTTTAAAATGGTAGGTTGGGTTTACAACATGAATAATTGATCCTCCCCCCCCCCCTCAACATGAGGAGGTTATAAAGCATGCCCTGCGCTTACCTTTCACCTTCATTTTCGAAGTACTTCCGGTGCTAGGCCAGGAGGGTCGTGGGCCGAAGTGTGTCACTGTGGGTCCGAGGTCTCGAGCTGGGTGGTGGGTGACGTTGTGTCGTCAGGAGTCATGATAGGTGGTGGATCACGTTTTCATTGAACCACGCCATCTCTACTGCCAACGTTATAATCATTACTATCGACCGATAGAGACAGGTCTTTAAAGGAACGTTCAGCCTTTCCCATCCGTTCCAAGCGTGATCTCTTCTTGATTTGCAAAGAAACTGTCTCCGGTGGAAATCACAAATCAGCATGAAATTTCCACAGTGAGCATTCTTGTAGCACTACGTTTCGAAATTTAGCGGAACATGAGTTACAGGTCTTCAAAGCTTGCGAAGTTTTTTTCCAAACGCCTGCAGGGTAGACAATACTTCACACATATGTGTGGAATTTATATATTTCCCCTTTACTTTCAGATGAAAATGTGCTGAAAATAATTTAAATGTTAAAATAAAGTTACTGACGAATTTGAAATAATATTAATCACACAATCCGTGCCAAATGTGACTATTATATCAACACAGAGTAATCCAGTGGAAAGTTCCCATCACGTATATTTCGTAACTGATTGGGCTCCAGGAAGAATCCGAACCCACATTACTTGTTAATTTGAAAGGGAATGTATCATTGCGGTTAAGTATCGCACATCGCCCCATTTTTTTTTGTGGTCTAGTGGAAAAAAGTGAAATTTCCTTAAATGACAACGTGGGACAAATGACAATCTAGACCAGCCTAGCTCAACAATCTCTGTGAAGAATCTCCACAGAGAGTAAAAGTCTCGCGTTATGAAAGAACGTCTCGTACAGCAGAACCATTACATTCACAATGGGTGCGGTCGTATGTAGTACTTTCTTCCATCATCAGTGTGTGCTAACATTACACTGTTCTGAAACTATTGATTAATCACTCATCTCGTTCCAGTATTCGACTGAAAACATCTGAGCATTTAACGTCTGGATAACATGTTTTAAATTTATGACACTGATATTTCCAAGAGTTCTTTTCCAGTTATGATGGAATTTGGAGCGCTCATAGCGCTTATAACTAGATAGTGTAAAGTATTACTTCACCTATACCAGTTTCACTTCATGTTATTTGAGAGTTCCACATCCAAACTTTGAAGTCTTGTAGCTCGTGTTTCGCTAAATTCCGAAACGTAGTACAACGGGGCTGTTCATTTGAACATATCATTAATGCATTGTGGAAGTTAAATGTTGATTTGCGATTTCCATCGGAAACAGTTTCCTTGTTAGTGTGTGCTTCCTCTCCTTATCTTATTCTCATCCTTTTCCTTTAACCGGATCTTCAATTGTATTTTCGAAAAATGCCACTTTTTTTAGATATGAAATTCTAACCAGTTTCTTTACTTATTTTGATAACTGCTCTTGAATTTTTGGAATTTTATTTAAGACCTTTAGGCAACTTTGGCGCAGGCCGTGTGGATGAATGATGATGGGAGAATTGGTGGAATGAAGGAAGTGGGACGAAACGGGACAACCTCGAGAAAACCCGTCCACCATAAAGCCCATATGGCATGAGCTGGAATCGAACCGATGATCCCATGCATAAAGGTGAGCGCTCTACCACTGAACCACAGCAGCCCCGATAACCTTTTTACTCGCCTATTCTCGCTTTTAGTTTTATTTGTATCCGGTCTTCTCCTAATCCATATTTCGAAAGTTTCTTTCATTATTTCGTATTGACGTTTGGAGTTCCACATTTTTGCTCTACACATCATATCATAATCCTTCTGTACAATTGAAAGTGTCTGTCCATTTGTTCGGAACGGAAATTAAAACAATATAGGACTATTCTTCACCGAATTTTGCATGACTTCCTTATTGGATTACGTGGGTACTTGAGAACAAAACTCTTATTCACACCGCTTTCAATAAAACAGAGCTCAATGTTTTTTTTTCGTATTAAAAACTTTGAAGATTATCTTAATTATTGAACTCATAAACGTTCCTTAGGTAAAGGCGATTGAACCGATGACATCCAAAATACGTCATAATTACAGATGGAGCTACCATCAATGAATTATTCTCATTAAAATTTTCAAAGTAGAGACCGTATACTTTGGTCACGACATCCAATTTTAAACAGTCATATTTGTGCAACACGCACGAACGACTGATCCGATTGCACCTAAGTTTTTAAGACGATAGGCCGCATTCCTCTAACAACGTTAGTCATATTAAAGAACCAGTAGTAGCCTAGTACTACTAACACATATAGTGGTGGTAATTGTGCCAGATCTAGTATGGTTGATCTAATCGGAATAACGACAATACTAGTAGTAGCAGTTGCAGTAATATTAGTCGTAGTTGTAGTTGAATTACTACTAGAGTAGTAGTACCAGTAGAAGTGGTAATAACAAGGATAGAAGTAATAGTAATAGTTACAGTGCTAGTAATAATAACAATGTGGAATCTCCATTAGTTTTACAAATACCCTGGCAACACTGAGCATTGTAGTTAGTACTCCATTCAAAATATTTAAGCAAAAGTTTTCATACTCTCTTTGACGTTCACCACTCAACAAAATATTCTTTTCATGAGAACCTGTTTCATCAATCTATCCTTCGCCTTTATTCTTTTCCACATCTCATAGTGTGATATTTTTATTGCTTCCTACATTCTTCAAATGTTTTGAAGTTATAATTTTAAATTATGTGTGGGCCTAAGTACTTCAATGCACACGTATTTTCACTTACTTCATTTAAATTAGGTAATTTCATACACACTAAACTCAAAGAGCGAAAAATTTGATCTATTTAGAGCGGAAGGAGAGACCGCTCTTTTAGTGTGAATTTTCATCGGAGAAAAGATGAGAAATTTTCGCTCGAAAAAAGATCGGAATTATAGTAGCTCGTTTGAATGGGAATGTAGACATGATTATTTTTAGGGGAATTTCCATCAATTCAGATAAATCTCATTTTCTGAACACGAAAACGACGCAATAAGAAAAGAAATGTACTTATATGAATAAAAAAATTTAAAAAAAAATTAATCTCGAGGAGATTTGAACCCGGTACTTTCCGACCAGCTATCCAACGCCTTAGCTCCTTAGTCAGTCGTCCAACTGCGAGACTACACCTTCGAAATGTTTTTTTCGTCTTGTCTGGTATTTGAGAAAAACGTTCAAAGATTTATTGTATATATTTTACTCCTGACGTCTTCTGGGATGTTGTTTTCGTCACTGACAAAAGTTTTCAGGTTTTCTGTTGTCATTTTGAACTAAACGCAACGCGATAAATTTCACAGTATGGCTTCGTCTTTCGAAAACTTTTGCAGTAGCAAATGGCAGAGAACAAACTCGATTAGTAGCCATGATGCATTGTGAATCACTCTAAACAGATGAGAAATAAACCACTCTAAAAAAAGATGATAAATCGCTCTTTCAAGTTTCAAGAATAAATTACATTCAAAAGCATCTGAATTCCGTCTAGAAGGAGCACATTTTCCATTCAAAGCGAGAGCGTTTCTTTGAAAACTCACTGTTCTCCATTGAAAATTCCTCTCTAAAAGAGTGGTCTCTCTTTACGCTCTAAGAAGAATGAATATTCCGTTCTTTTGATTTAGTGTGTGTATATAAAGTTAAGTAATTGTAGATAGTGACTACAATGTTGCCGAAAATCAAATATGAAACGACAACACATAAGCATAAGAATGTAACATCTATATCCAACTTCTGCTGTATTAAATACAAAGACTATCTTCAAAGAAACTGATATTGTGTTATCATTTATTATCAACTATGTCACGACACATCATCAGCTTCATCATTTGTATTCTTCCGAAAGCAGCAGATTCTTTAAGGCAAGCTAAGCCCTCTCCATTCATCCCGACTTTGCGCCATTTTTTGTCTCATCATATGACTTTATCCTTTTTAATACTGTCAAGGAGATGAATTAGTCTTCTTTCTCTTTTTTCTCTCAACCATATATTCAATTGCACCTCTCAGAATGCCATCTTTGCGCATCCAATGTCTTAACTAGTTTATTTCTCTTTTCCATTATCTCTAGTATTATTCGTTGATTGAATAATTATTAACGTCCTAAACGAGCTGGTGAGTTTCTAAGGATGGGATATACAGTTGTTGGTAAAATTGACACCAAACCTCGGCGGGAATTAAACCCGTGACCACGCGCACTGAAAGCGAGTGAGCTAA
Source organism: Lepisma saccharinum (assembly GCA_022664845.1). Classification (NCBI taxonomy): domain Eukaryota; kingdom Metazoa; phylum Arthropoda; class Insecta; order Zygentoma; family Lepismatidae; genus Lepisma; species Lepisma saccharinum. The sequence goes on along the minus strand of JAGDQP010006723.1, from coordinate 63,402 downwards.
CCTCTCGACAACCCGAAGGTCTAGTATTATTCGTCTCTGACTGAATCTCTTCAGCAGTTTTTTAATAAGCATCGTCAGTGTCCAGCTGATTTTTCCTTTGTTCTTCCTTTGTTCTCTATAGTGATCAAAGAATCCCTGGGAAAAACACAATCAACTTAAACAGTTTATTTATTTATGCACTTTAACATGCTTCAACGATCAAGAACTTCTTTGTCGCCAAACATAGCTGACCGCGTGTTGAGAACAACATGAACTTTTATATTTTATCACCAGAGGGATATAGCGTCGCTTAAATAAACATCGGTTTGCCCATATGGACCGACATTGATCAATATAGATATTGGTTACCGACATGGATCAATATGGTTCCATGACGAATGCTCTATTTTTTAGTTTAAATTTATTCATCATGAACAAAAAGTTTTGTAGAAAATCGATTTATTCTTTTACAATACTTACTATAGTTTAAAAAAAATATATACATTAATGATACCGATAATCGATGTCGATCCCACATCGATCGACGTGGGCTCAAGCTGGGCCGCTCTCCCGCCTTCATTATCGATATGAGGCGATATAGGTTTCATGAGAGGCCAACGTGCAGTGCTGCTGGAGATTACTGCATCAATTATACGACATTAACGTAATCTGAAAGTATTTCACATTTGTTCCAAGAATATTACCATTCGAGGTCCATTTGATAATTATGAAACAATATAAACATCGATATTATATACATGACAATAGAATCAAGAACAATGTCAACTGTCACCTTTAAGTCAACTTCAGTTTATGATTAGCCTAAGTCTTTAGGATTTTATTTATTAGTTCTTTCAGTGCTTTCGTTTATTTTATATATATATATATATACTGTATATATACAAATTACTATACCTTTGGCATCTTTAAGACAGTGCTCTCAACGGATCGGGTCGGGTAATGACTCAACCTAACCCGACCTGTGACACAACTAAATCTGACTCCTAACGATCCGTTAACCACTCGAGTGATTTTGACCCAACCCGACTCGTGACCTGAGTGCATGTGACCAGACCCAACACGTAACCCGAGTGCATCTGGCCTGACCAGACCCTTTACACGACAGCATCTGATGCGACCGGACCCGCATGATCCAAGTGAGTTTGAACCGACCCGACCCGTGACTCGAGTAATTCTGACACGACCCATCTGAGAGCACTACTTCAAGGTAGTTCCGTTCAAAGAATGTAAAACGAGAATTCATGAGCAGTTCAGGTAACAAACCACAACAGAAAACAATTGAAAGTGCGGAACAGTCAACGCAATAATCAGATGTCAGTCACAGACTATAAATTTCATATTTTACAGATCACATCAGTTACTTTTTACTTCTCCAATTCTGATGTTTATCATACACCGTAAAAATTGGTAAAATATGAATCTCTGGATCCATCACTGTCTCTGAAAAAAAAAAATATGCCGGAACTCTCGAGGCTATATTTTATTTATGTTGGAACTCCGTTCCGGCGCGTTCCGTCCCAACTTCAGCGCAGCTACTGGGTTTACAGATCCAGACAGTCGGTCTAATCTACTCGAAACGCTGTATTACTCCTTCATTCGCTCAAAGGAAGAACTTAAATATTATCTTTAAAAAAAAAAAAAAAACTTTATTTATATAGGGGCCAGTCTAGTAACTTTGGACTTCGGACCGTCACCTTTAGCTGCTAAAATCCGCGCCCATGCTCCTGCCGGGACTCGAACCCTGGACCTTCGAGCCGATGGTTTACCGCCGCAGAGAATGATGCTTCGTAAATTTTGTGCACTCCTTACATTAGTTTGACGTTATTTAGTATACCCCTTACTCTATAGGCAACACACATGACAGCCATGATGTTTGGGCTGCTTATAAGTACAGGGGTTTGAGTATTTCATTAGCTTCTCAACAAACCCAGAAGAAGCGGAAATGTTTTGATAGGAAATGCCTGATGGGAAATTTTCTAATTGTCAAGGCTTGACACAGTGTGGTTACATTGAGCGATCACAATATAATATATTAAATAAAAGATTTGTCTGAAGAAGGTGAGAGAATGAGGTATAAAATTGTTATATTATTTACAATACTTTTTTTTATTACAGTATTTATATATCATAATCCCTCATGGAGAAAATGTGTTGAAGGGATATTCATCCCTGGGCTGAGATCAATGTTAAAATAGATTCCAGAGAAAGTTTGTGTGTGTGTGTGAGAGAGAGAGGGAAGGGGAAGAGAGAAAGGGAGTGAGAGAGAAGAGTAGGTAAAGCTATAGATTTTCCACTCTTATTTTTTGGGCAAGCAGCCAGGAAACGTGGCCAAACTCCTACTTCTTTCGCCTCACCTCTTCGTCTGAGATTTTTTTGGTGGTTCCATAAAATTCAGTTCATGAAATTCCACAGAGTGTAGACTCGAACTATAAAGTGTGTATATTAGCTGTTATGCAGGAAAAGATAACATCATTTTAAACTTTGAAACATGAGTTATGATTTAATGGCTCTTTTGACAGATGAAATGCTCAAATGCTTGTCTTTTAATGCTGTTATAAAAGCAAACACACACATACACATGTGTGGAACCACTTAGTGATGTTACTAAAAGCAGTGGCGTCTCGGGAATACTTTTACATGGGGACAACTCCAAAAATTTTAAATAGAAGCAGGGGTTGCTTTTCCTCTCTTTGAGATAAGCGCTAAATTATGAATAACTTTTATATCAGGAAATAAATTTTGAACACGAAATTTTGAACAAATATTAGAGGTAATCCTTTTTGATATCTCGTACCGTTTGGTAATTACAAGAGCTAATTGATAGGGTAACATTAATATGGTGAGCAAGGTTATCTGATACTGTAGTGCACAAAGTGTTTCTCTAAAATATATTCGAAATTTCACCATTTGACTCGGTATATCCAATTCCGTAATTCACTTTAGTTTCGAACCATTCTTTGTTTCTTCTTTTGAGTTATAGCATCAGAAAATCCTACATGGATGTTATAACAATCTATCTTCAATAAAGAAAATATGTTTCTTTAAAATTTTGAAGTTACATTCTCCCCTCCCCACAAAGGTATTCAAGGGACACTACTGCTTTCAGCAATGTGATTCCGCATGTCCACTTTGGTATGCACATTTTATTTTAAGTTCTATGTGCAATAGAGCCGAGTTATAGTCCTGGAATGGACTATCTGGTATTTACAAAACGTCTTTTAAAACTATTCCGACAAACTTCCAGGGGTGATAATACACCAAAAGTTGTTTTTTTAGAAAAGAGTCAAAGTGAACCGGATGGAAAGTCGGCCATGTTTCGGAGCTGCAGGCTGCCGAAAGCGTGGGAAAATGAACTTTAGAACTATATATATCACCACGAACATGATTTTTAACACCACTCGGTAACCTGGTCTTCGTTTGAAAGACTTTGTGATTTGGCGATCCGATGATCGAATCTTAACCTAGTTGTCCCAGTGAACCGAGCCCTCCGGAAATGCAAAATTAATAGTGAACAGTTGTAAAGTACTTTCTCGAAACAGGCCCCAGGTTTTGTTCTTATAGCTTGAATCAATATTTTCGTTTATGCGATTCACAAATTCTTGCAGAATAGGCTTTCCGAGGAACCAGTTATTTACACGCACTTTCGGGGATATCGTTGTTTATTTTCCAGGGATATGAGAGTATTTCCATTTATTACAATTGTTAGGAACTTTTCGGTGTCGTATCTTTCGTGACCTGAAGGGTAACACTCTCCTTCCCGGTCATCGCCGTACGAAACACGGTTCAAACGTAACAGTGTTTATAATAAGGAAATAATTTAAAACATCTGCGTTGCCCTACGCGTCGAAAGCAGGTCACCAGGTCAGGCCAGGTTCGAAGCATATACCTGTTCCAAATCGTGACCCAAATGATCTGTTTCAGCTCTGATTCCTTTACGAGCCCGGATACATCTTTTCCAAGTTCTATGATAAATCTTGAGATGGAAAGACCATGCTCATTATAGGCTATTGGAAAATTTTGCTCTGAAGAATGATGTCAAAAAAATAATAAATACATTTTTAAAGATATACTTTTCTTAAATAATTCGTACTAAAAAGTGAAAAATAATGTTGTTTATGCATAACTAAAAAGAAAAGCATGGGACACGCTCTCATATAAAGTCACTTGATAAATTCTTGAATTGGCTCACCCTATGCTTTTCTTTTTAGTCATGCATAAACATTTTTTTTATTTTTAGTACGAATTGTTTAAGGAAAGTATGTCTTTAATTTTTTTACTCTATTTTTTATAGTTATTTAGGTGTTCGGATACTTTTTCTCAAGCTAATGCATTGTGACCCAAATACTAAAGTGTTCTTCAACCAGTCAAATGACACATCCTTGCAGGCTAGTATTTATTTTAGGATAAAGAAGTCCATATTAAAAATATTAAAATATGCTTTTAAAATATACAAATATCTGGTGTAGTAAAAAGTAATCCATTATTTTACCAATAGATGGCTTCAGTGATCTGTATCTCGCGTTGTATAAGTCCGATCGGGTTCAACGAGATGGCGTTCAAACGATGAGATTGCGTACTACAAACACTGTTCAGATAGTTGTGATGAATTGACTCAGTGTTGTGTGAGCTCGCGTCAAAATGGACACTAGCAAAGAGAAAATACGCTACACAGTAAAAAATAGCTGTGTTAATTCAACACAATGCGGTGTCCCAGCGTGACTACCACTTTTGTGTGTTAAATCAACACAACACACAGTGTTGATTTCGGTACTGGAAGAAAAAAATGTTACGGCTGCAGGTAGATTCGAACATGGGTTGCTCAGTTAGAAGCTAAGCTTCTTACCGACTTCGCTAAATCGTCAGATAGAAAAAGTATTAGACTGAAACAATATAGATCGCTGAACCTAAGACACAAGCAAAGTTACTCTCACGACTTATGCCACGGTTTAATCACTTTTCCATTGGTCAATTAGGGATCACAATCACAATTTACTGAGAATATGTTCCATTTCTATGAAAGCAAGCGCAGCATTTGACATGTTGTTACGATAAGAAAGCAGTAATGCTGCTGAAGTGTTTGGCTGTCGCCATCTTGCTTGCTTTCATAGAAATAGAATATTCTCAATGAATGAGAATTCTGGTTCTCAACTGACAAATAGGAAGTGATTAAACCATGGGATAAGTCGTGCAAGTAACTTAGTTAGTTTTGGGGATTCAGCAACATATATTTGAACCCATACACTGTTTAAATCTATAGTGTAGTCGTTTAATTCTAATGTTGTTCAGTAAATATCGTTTGCATGTAGTGTATTTTCTGTCTGACGATTTAGCTAAGTCGGTAAGACGCTCGATTTCTAACTGAGAAACCCATGTTCAAATCTCACTGAAGCCGTTTTTTTTTTACAGTACCGAAATCAACACCGTGTGTTGTGTTGATTTAACACACAAAAGTGGTAGTCACGCTGGGACACCGCATTGTGTTGAACTAACACCGCTATTTTTTGCTGTGTATATTTTACAGTTTTTCTTCGATAAAGGCGAAAACGCAAGCCAGGCGGCTGCAAATGTGAATAGTGTTTATGGTCCTGATACTGTAACAGCCAATCACGCGCAATTTTGGTTTCGTCGATTCCGTGCCAGTAATTTTGACGTTAAAGATGTACCACGCACTGGAAGGCCAAGTGTCGAAAATGTAGATAAAATCATGGACATTGTCGCGTCCGACCGTCATGTAAGCATTGTTTCGATTACCCAAGAACTAAACATTGCACAAAAAACCGTGTGGAACCATTTGCATAAGGTTGGATACAAAAAGAAGCTTGATGTATGGGTGCCACACGAGTTAACGCAAAAAACCTCATGGACCGAATTTCCATCTGCGAATCGCTGCTGAATCGCAACAAAAGCGACCCATTTCTGAAGCGGTTGGTGACTGGTGATGAAAAGTGGATCACTTACGACAACGTCACGCGAAAACGGTCGTGGTCGAAGCGCGGTGCGCAGGCGCAAACGGTGCCCAAGCCAGGATTGGCGGCCAGAAAGGTTTTGCTGTGTGTTTGGTGGGATTGGCAGGGAATTATCTACTATGAGCTGCTCCCCTACTGCCAAACCCTTAACTCGGAACTATACTGTCAACAATTGGACCGTCTGAAGGCAGCAATCGCCCAGAAGCGCCCAGCTTTGGCCAATAGGAGAGGCATTGTGTTCCACCAGGACAACGCCAGGCCACACACATCGATAGTGACTCGCCAGAAGCTCTGGGAGCTTGGTTGGGAGGTTCTTATGCATCCACCTTATAGTCCGGACCTGGCACCGAGTGATTACCATCTGTTCCTGTCCATGGCGAACACGTTTGCTGGTGAAAAATTCGCTTCAAGAGAGGCTTGTGAAAATCGACTGTCTCAATTTTTTGCCAATAGGGACAAGGGCTTCTATGAGAGAGGCATCATGATATTACCTTCCAAATGGCAACACGTTATCGAACAAAACGGCGCATAAGTGACCTAAATCGGATCATTCTAACTATGGTAAGTCAAGCCTTCAATGTCATGCAAAAATAATGGATTACTTTTTACTACACCAGATATATAAAAATCACAATGCGATATTTTATTGTTACCTGACGTACGTCGCTGTGCAAAATATCATCATTTATGACGTCGGGAAATGAGTTAAATTTACGTTGCAATATTTGACGACTCCACGAACCATTGTGAACTAAAGAAAAGAATGTAAAAAGGTAATTCATCATTGAAGAATAACTGGAAGCGATTATTCCATGAATTGTAGTTAATTATTATAGACCTCCCTTCTCTTGATTCTGCGGGAGGACTCCTTAAAAGTCCGCTAGGCCGCAGGACAGGAGCAATGGTGAGAGAGCTATTCACTAACAAGGGATACTCACCAAGTGAAGACACCTCTTCTGTATCCATTTGATTTTCGTCCCTTTAACTGTTTCAATAGAAAATGTATTTTTATCATTTCACTGGCATATTTTCAATTTCACGTGTAATTTGGTCACATAAGTTTAGAGTTATTCCAAAATTAACTTCGTCATTGAGTTTCTTGGAACGCTCCAGCTCAGATCGATATATCACATGATCCACTTAATATTTAGAAATTCTCAAGAATAGTCAAGATGGCCACTTTCAAGATGGCGATCATTGTTGCCATACCCTGCCGCATGTATCGCCTCCTGTCCAGTATCCATTAATAGCCATACGCTTTCCATATATGTAACAGTTTGTAAAAGAAAAGGCGTTTTCCTTTGCTCTTTACATTCCATTTTTCTCGAGTCCCTTTGTCGTTATTTGTTGACCATCGCAGCTATAATTTGGGCTGTGAAGATTTACCCAGGCACACGTACCTACATACGAATTTTCACCAAAATCGGTCTTTGTCATTTGGTGAGTTTCCCTTGTAAGAATAATGTACCATAGATAGGGCAGATACATGTAATCTACGTAAGAGTGGCGAAATCATTTTGAAAGGATTTCAAATATGAGATGAAGAATGGATAGATTAACTGGACAAAGAAAATACTTAATAAGAAAGTACTGAAGAGATTGCACTGTGAAAAACTTTAAGAAAGCAACTAGATATATCGCATAATGGTTAAGAGAAATGTCAGTATTTGCAGTTGTTGGCAGTAATCTTCGAAAACCACCGAGGTGTGTGTGTGTTTCGTCTTTATTGGAAGGTTTCAGTTTTCAGTCCCAGTGTAATTTGCTCACATGCGCAGAAAGTTAGAAAAGGCTTTCTTGTCGTAACATGCTGATCAAGTGTTTGCTGCCGCCAAATAGATCGCTAATTTGCACAGAAATGAGAAATATTGTCAATGAAAGGGGATTCTGATTCCTAATTTACAAATACTGTAGAAAAGCGATTAAACATGGCGTAAGTTGTGGGCGTAACTTACAAGGAGACTGTCAATGAGATCATATGGAAACCTACACTGAAATTTTGCTAGGAGAATCTACATCCTTTAGAGAGGTAAAACTAAAAACAAAATCAACCAAATGTTCCGTTTTAGTTCTGTTTCTATGCTTGTAATTACTGTGCGGTCCGTATTGTGACTTACAACTTGATTCTTGCATTAAAAAAACGTAAATACTATTTACAGCATAGTCCAGTAAGTGCTAAACTCAAGGATGTAAATAAAAAAAAGAAAGCCGTTCAGCGATAACAAGCATTAAAGCTTAGAGCTGAAACTTTGGTCTGACATTAGACTGGACGATCGAGCTTAAATGTTTGCTCTGACTTATATTTCTCGATATTAGCCGCACTCCAGTATCGTTACGTAAAAATCGATGGTTGCACAAAACACTTTAAACTCAAAATAACTTAATCGAAGAGTCGTTCAACGTGTCATAGATAAAATAATGTAGATAGAAAAACCCATTCTGTCATATCTATTCATGCTATCTGGCGTTAGTCGAGTCGAACTAGGAATGAAATAATACCACTATGTAATGATTGTTTTGGCGTTCCACACGGACATAAGTACGGAGTGTGATCTAAGCATTCTAAACCTTTTTATTGGTTCGCAAGAGATTTAAAAAAGCTTAAATATTGCTCATGGTTTACGAGCATTACTTCATTCTAGTTCCGCTGGACAGACACAAGGTGGCACTAAATGCATAATAAGAATAATAATTCGCTACCTATAGTTATTAATTCATCTATGACTTTTAGACTAAGGCCAGATTTTCATACAGGAATTCGCCGCGTGCTTTGCCTTCGATTTGGTTGAATACCTAATTGAAACATGTGTTTAAGTATGTGTTCTGTGTGTAACACGAGTTTCTATTGGCTACGCATAAAAATCGCAAACAAAGCACGCGGTGCGCTCCCACAAGGAAAGCTAGCTTAACATTTTTTTGTGCAACTGGCCTTGAAGCTAATATTTTGATCATTATATTGAATTACGTTTAGGCATTTTTTTATGTTTATCGTCTATGTTTAATAATAAAAGTACAGTTTCGTTAAAATGATCTCATGCAAAACATTCGCACGATATTTGAAGCGTTAAAATGTAATCACTTTCATTTAACCTTCTACTATATAAAACTGAAGTGATTTTCGTGTAGTTGTAATTAACCTCTTTTACATATTAATAGTTGATCCAAAGTTTCTTGTGAGGGAGAAAGAGTAAAAGCCGGCAGGTAGAGAATGTTCTGTTATTTGCATAATAGCGTTGTGGACATGAATATTTATGCACACCGTATCTACTGCAGAATCCAAGAGAACTGGCGTCATCTGTGAAGATATTTTCTGTTTTAAAAAAAGATGAGTTGTCTTCCTATGAATTTGCAAATGCGCAACCTCTGGCCAGATGAGTTATTACATATCTCATCTACATAACGTTATCTGTGACTATATGGAATAGAATTAGGTCAAGTGCTTAAAGTTCCTTGTGTTTATTACATTGAACATAGCGAAAGGAGAAAGAAATGTTGACAAAAAGCCCCAAGAAGACTGCTTGTGATCTTACGTGAAAAACAATCCTAATTTCTAGAAATATTGTGGCTTGTCGCACAATAGAGGGCACACAAGCATACATATGGAGAGTACTAAGCGATTGAAAAGGACTTGCCAATTTTAGAGTCAAAATTACTAATTTCGTCCACCGTTTCAAACAATGACGAACACAACGGTGTGTCTGGGTTATCTCTGTCAGATTTGTACCGTAGTTACTGAGAACTAGAGGGTATGTGTGCAAAGATAGAGATGGAGAATACTAAGCGATTGAAAAGGACCTGCCAGTACCAGTGACAAAGCCATAGCTTTCGCACCGTTTCAAACCATGACGAATACAACGGTGTACGGTTCATCTCGGTTGGACTTGTAGTTACTGAGATTTATGTAGTGATTTGAAAATGACCTGCGAGTTTTAGAGTCAAAGTTTGAAGTGTCTTTTTTGGTGTACTGGACAGAACAATGGATTGTTGGTCGTGTGGCCCGGGTTCAATTCCCACCAAAGTGACGATATTAAATCTTTTCTTTTTAACAGAACTTTAATTTTTCTTCCATTTAGATATAAGGAATTGAGGGGTGTTTTCACAAAACTCGGTATGTACAAAAATTTGTTTTTCATAAAATACGGCGTACTTCTATTACTGATGTACTTGTGAAGTTTAACTGAAGTAATTCTGATCCTCAATTGCTCCCTTTCCCTACATTTTTAAAATTCACGGAAATAGGTTAGAAAAGTGAACTTAGATGATTCCTTTTTTTTTTTTTTTTCATTTTTCAACATTTTACAAAATTCACGGGAAAATATTATAAAAGTCCGTTTCTTTTTTAATACACATTTCGCGGTAATAGAAAAGTCAGCTTCGACAGTTTTCACGCGATAAAAAGTTAACCAATCCTTCTCCGTGATGACGTAACTTCCACTAGGAATGACTTCGTTAACCGGCTAGTTTCTAGCAGGCCGCTACGATTTGAAGAGTATCATAACCAAATTGTGCACTGAACAACACGGTCATTCGTTTAATGTGAAATGGACATGGAACAATGTGAACAAAAAGGTAGCGCGTTAACCAACTGGGATTGATTGAATTGTTGTTAAGATCCTAAATGCTTTGTTGGGCTTGTAAGGACGGGACCTACAATTTTTTTTATACTTGGAACCACTCCATTGAAGGGCTCCACCGTATTTGAATACGTAACGACGCGAACAGATACGGAACATGCTAACCATTAGGCCACCCTGTTTGGCTGTCTTTCAAGACCCACCTCCATCTCTTAAAAATGAGATGGTTGGCTGTATTACAGCTTCAACTATGATTCGGAAATGAAGGCCTTATGACAAAAATTAACATCGAATGCACATTTTCATTTGAACATTATGAGAAGTAATGTCTACTCGAGAGAACAGTAAACTATGTGGATTTAGGTGAAGTAGAAGATATTCTGTTAATTACGAATGGGAAGAGACCGACGGATTCTTATCATGAAGAAGGCCTAATTACCTAATTAAATTGATTGATGTTCCTCTGATAAAAACCTGCTGGTACTGTAGAAATACGAGCTGAAGTGGTTTTGCTCGTTGGGCTTCCTGGAGCCCTATTTGGCGATCTTCCAGCGATGGGGTTAGCCAAATCCTCCGCGCGAGCACTGAACTCTCTCTCTCTCTCTCTCTCTCTCTCTCTCTCTCTTTCTCTCTCTCTCTCTTTGTGAGTGTGTTTGAAGCTTTGTAATCTTGTTCGGATTTATACCAGCAGAACGTGATTCTTTTCAAGACTGACAGGATTAAAGAACTTTTTTTGCTCTCTCTCTCTTTGAGAAAAATCATAAGTGGCCAATAAAGCGAAAATTGCGATTACGTGCTAAATTAAACAAACGGCTTCACATTTTGACCTTGTAGTTAACTTTTTTCTTTTTAAAGATACCATCAAATTTATAGATATTGGTCGGTGGAAAGTTTTTCGAATTCTACAAACTTGGAAGAATATTGCAATACTGAAGCAAGTTACGAGAGAATCTGAGCAAAGAACATATTAATTTTAAATGTTCTTTGAATATTTTATTACATACTGCCATGCTATGGAACAACTATCTCAAACTTGAAAAAAAAAAAAATCTTATCGGTCATTTGCTATGAATCAAAGTCTACACGTTCTTTTGTTTTTATCTACCTAATTCCCTGTAACAACATAATTTTACGCTATATCGGTCAGGTTTTAAACACTTCATTAAAAGAAATCCATTTTGTGAGTTACACAGGTCACTACGACGTAAATTCGTCCCAAAATTAAGCATTTTTTCCATGAAGAAGGAATTGAAGTTTGTTCAACACAACATGTATAATAGTCAATTATAGCCCCACATAGCAAGCAATTTTGACCTGACTTAAAATTGAGTCAAGTTTCACTTTGACAAGTTAAGACAACTTCATGCAAGCTTAACGAATCAAGCTAAAAGAAAAGTTTTAGCAAGGTTGAATCATACAGCCTAATTTACAAGATTGCAGGTTGAAATAAATAGCCTTGACAGAACTAGAAAGAAAAACATAATGTACGTCTTTAAGAAACTAAGACATTGATCTGGGTAGGAATCGAATGTTCTCTAACACACCGATCCGATGCCGTAGTCACTAATCCACAAAACCACACGCCCTATCTTGCTTTCAAAGCGCTATTTATATTTAGTCTATCAGATCACAAGAAACGGCTATAGTAAAAGAGTGGTAGTTAGTTGGTGGAGGTAGCATAATGGTGAATAGAGTTCTGGTACCTGTGCAACGAAACAAAATTTAGATAAATTTAAAGTTTGCAAAAGCTTGAATTAGGTTAGTTATAACAACCACTAACAAGGTTGTCCAAACAAGCCACTTATATTGTTTTAACAAGTTTATTTCATGCTTGTTTATGAAGTTCAACACGATATCAACTGTGACAAACTCATAGCAAGTGATGGGCAACCTTGTTGCAAGTTGGCGTGCTATCTGGGATACTGAAAACGATGTTATTGCGGATTAGTCAAGGCGTTTCACGTTTCGTGTGTCTGCAAAATAAGAAAGAATAAATATATATATCACTATTAAAAGAAACCTGTTCGTAATATCGTACACGAGTGACCGCAAGATGTCCTGTAGGTCTACTAATAAAGAAAAGATGTCCCTCGAGGTCGGACATGAATCAAAGATATCATGTTATGTACTGGTTGTCTTGCGTGCTGTAGTAGCATGACAAAAGAGTCTTAAATTTCTTCTTTTTCTTCATTAATTCAAGAGAGTGCACGTGTTGTCAAGGGAACTTGCTTCATAATCACAGAATAACAAGTTGCTGCATACACGAACTGAGTGATTTTTGCTATCCTCTACCAATATCGATTGAAGCTTTCTTTAAATCATTTAAATTGCATTTCGTTAGAATAGAAGTTTCAAACCTAGAATGACCAAAGGTCCCGGAAATCCGGGATTGTTCCAGCGTTCCCCCAAAACAAGATTGTCCCGATCACTCGAACATTGAATTTTGATATTAGTTAAATTGTTCTTAACATCGTAAACGAACTAGTAAGCTATTAAGGACGGCACCTACAGTTTAACGTGGGCTCAGAACCACTTGTGTCCTCACCGGGAATTGAACCCGGGATCCGTTGATGACAAGACACCAAGCGTTACCACTAACCCACCGGGGATATTAATTCTGATATACCGTAAGTGGTGTGCATTTTGCGTGCAATACATTCGTTTAATATCGTACACATTTGACTTATTTTTATTTTTTTGTAAATTTTTCATTTTCATGCAACAATAAACCTCACCAAATTCCTATCTTCTGAATGATTCCCCCCTCCCCCTTGTTCCATTATGAAAATTTATTATGGAGCTTATTTATTTTTCTATCCACTCATCTGCTTATTGTCATTCAAACTGCGTGTGGATAGTTTTATGCTGCTTCCAAACAGAAAAAACTGTTAGCTCTTTGATTACCAAAAAAATTGTTAAAATAGGGCCCTAACAAACTTTTATTTTCTCTCACCAAAAGTTTGCTTATACGAATTAAATTGCGAGCACTGAAAAAAAAATATAACAACGCCTACCAGGGATAGAACTGAGGTATCCCTTGTTTGTAGTCTCACATACTTATATCCCAAATTATTATTATTTTTTAAATATTTCTCGCCCTACACGGGCTTTAATTCCTTTTTACATTACTTATTCCTTTTCACTGAAAATACTGATTTGTCCTAACTACCTTAAATCCTAAATTCAAACCATAGGCGGAACTCAAACCCACGATCTTAGAGTCAATGGACTAGCGCACTAACCCGCTCGAATACCTCGACCGGCGTCACACTTCCTAACTGATCTGTTTTGTTGTAATTTTACAAAAGCCGAGCTTGAAACTTTAATATTACATAAAGGAATATTATAGCTTGTTAGTTACAGAATTTAGAACATCAGTTAACAATTCTGGAGTGGATATTTTGTTGTGGTTAAATCTAGCCTATTTCTGAATTTTTCATGTGCTTGACACAAAGGAAGTAACGTAGAAATAAATGAGTTTGGAACAAATGTGGTTTGTTTAATAAAACAAAGTTGGTTTGTTTCATGGAACAAACAAGAATCTTAGTAAACAAAGCCGATTCTGAGTTTTAGAATGCATTGACGTAGCATACGAAGATATGCTTTAATGCGATATTGTTGCTTTTAATAAATGTACAGTAAATCTTATAGTACAGTAATATTGTATTTCCTTGAAGTTATGATATAAGAAATTTTAATTTCTAAAAGTTTTCTATAAAAGTCAAGATCCACTTAACTTCAGCCAAGAAGCGTTGTAAGCTAACGTAAGGCATTGAACTGACAACTAGCCGACCCGTGTTTAAAAGTCCTCGGTACCATCGTATTTTTTCTTCACTAATACCAAACAAATTAGTTTAAACAAACTTTTGTTTAAAGCAAATAAAACTTTGTTTGGACCCTATTTGAACTTTTTTCTTTTGTTAAGCACAAACAAGGATTTTTGTCTATGTAGAGTCTGTGGATCACGACTTCTTCTTCGTCGTGATCCACAGACTCTATGTTTATGCAGATTCGAGTGGCATCTGGAGTTAAAATCTGGAACATCGCTTTAATTCGGATAAGTGCATAATATAATGAACTAGTCTTAAAACATAAAATACCTTAATTTTCTGTGATATCTGTAAATTTCAATGTCCCGGATTTTTTTTTTTAATGGCATTTGGACCCACTTTCCAAACAGTTATGTCTGATAGATATCGTTTCTGCAAAATGGCGGCCAGGGTTCGACCACCCAGACTTTGGTCAGAATAAAACACTGAGATATATCAATAATATTCTAGGCTGATCGGCAGGAGTTAGTGCCTAGAAATTGCTTCGCTGTATGATTCCAACAATTACAAGCAAACATTCCCAAGTGTTAACAATTAAAGTTAACAAAAGGGAGCTTATTACAAAGAACTCAAGAAATATTGAAAGCTATTTACATGTTAATTGTCTGTTGAGCATAGGAGATAGATGCTCAAATGTTAGAGGACATATTGTGCGATGCTTTCGTTGTGCATCGTAATACAGATTTGTGTGTCTTTATCTTTGGAATCCAAGTGTTATTCAATATCGCAAACAACTTCAGTGCAGGAGCTTCATAAACTTTGCAAAGCACCTAAATCATTCCATAATCAAAACTCGATACACATTAGCCTAATTATATCAAAAATGTTGGTTTAAGATTAGTACAAAGCACCCTGAAAGTTTGAGCCCTCTAGGCTTGAATTTGTAGGAGCAGCAGCATTATAATTTCGTAAAACGAAAAAAATGCATTAAAACATACGGAGTTAGTGCTGCCATCTAGCGTTAGCGATTCTTGCTTTAAACTAACCTTAATTTTAAGACAGAGAATGTTCTCTGTGGTGGTACCAAATATTCACAACAGTATTGAGATATGATATCGAACAATATCTCATAATTTTGAACCATAACAAACACGGAGATTGAAGTGGTAGTCTAGGTGTCTAGTTTACTGACAGATTTTCTAGGGTCTTTCTCAGTTTTACCAGGAAAATACCGGGATGGTAGCCAGACAGGTCGCTCTGCAGAATTTCTAAATGATGTCACTAGACATCTCCTGATTTTAGTCTCCTCAGTGCAGTCTCTGATGTGGAAGAACTCAAGCTCTGTGTGTCGCGACAACGTAACTTTTGAAGCATTGAACTCTTAATAATTTTGAAATACATTCCTGGAATAAGCCAGGCAACTATAGCTGTTTAGAAATTTCCAATAACTTGGCTAATTAAAGCCAGCCCCCTTTGCAGTTTTCAGGAAAAGAAACAAACAGAAGCCTGAAGTGAGTTTGAACATGAGTAGTTCACTTAGAAGTCCCGCATCTTACTGACTGGATTAAACTACTAGTGATAAGAAAGCACTAGCTGAAAACAGTATAGAGAGTGAGAAATACGTTGCCCGAACCCGTAAAATATTAACAATCTCGTGAGTAAAGGGTCGATGGGCGAACGCCCGTTGTTTGCTGGCAAAATCAGCACCGATGTAGGCATGAAACGTCGGCCCAACAACAGTACGTTGCATAAAATGCGACATTCTGCCGACCAGGGTAGGTTGACGTCGAGCCACCAAATAGCTAACTTCCACCCACCGAATCACCGACCAAAACATCTTTTTCTGTTGCCCAAAATAGTGAATTCACAATGTTTGCTGTCTATTGGTATACATATTTAGTTGAAATTTGATCATTACCTTGATGATGATATAGTAAATTTGTTTGTAAAATTTCCAACTGTCTACAACGGGATTTGAACCTGGAACCTTCCGACTTGTAGTTTGTCATTCTAACCACTAGGCTATGGAGGTATCTTCACAGTATTTAACATTTTATTAGTATTTTTTTTCTGTTACGAAAACTGTTTCTGAAGTAGAAAATATGCGTATAGGCTAGCATTTGAAACTGGGATTGCTGATTGGATCTTGTGTTACAGCTATGAACGCTGCTTCGCAAATTTTTCTCTCTCATCCTGTCTCGTCTGGTAATAGACAACTTTACTCATAGATGGCAGTGCTGTAAGGTGGCATTATTTTCGGGGATATGGTCTGCGTCGGCAAATGAACAGGGTCTAGCTGTCGGACCACCTGCAACGTGATGGCTTCCAGTTGGGCATCGACCAAGAATCAACTATGGCGGCAATTGTAATATCTCGCTGCGTCGGCAGCCACCTTAAATGCACACATTGTACAAACTTTGTTTTGCCGCTCAAATGCAGCCTTCATGGGAGCCTCCATCCACGTACTTCAATAACTTACGCAATGTTTTAATACATTTTCTGTTTGTTCAATAGGGACTGCAATCCGTATTTACTGAGAAGAATATTTTTAATTTTTTTGCTAAAATACGTGGTCAAAATGGCGGCAGTAAACATTTGATCAGAATTACTTGTTTGGTTACGACAAAGAAATCTTTTTCTCTTTCTGTGCATGTTTGAACATCACACTGGAATTGAAGACTAAGAACACCCAACAACGTAAAATAAATATCTCGGTGTTGTTTTAGGATTACTCCGAAACATTTTCTGAATATGAAACGTTACTAGATGTCTATCATTGAACCTCCCCAAAACTTTTTACAGTGTATAATAAATGTGTAAAAGGTAATAAGATGAAATTAACTGTGACAGTTGTATTTCTGCGAGAATTCTGCATGCACTAAGAAGTGTACTATACTTTAAGGACGGAGGAGGATGTCGTCAAATCGACTCAAACCCGGATCCTTTGATGTGTGAAGACAAAAAGTGTATCTTGGCTGCCAGTCGGATTTTGATGCCTATGAATTGGAGGGTGAATCCTTGCGATGACTTCTATCAATATGCTTGCGGGAAACTCTCCAGCAGAGAAGACTCCAGGGTGGCGTTAAGTTTTAACACCCTCGAGAAGGAAGTGGACAAGGAACTGCAACGTAAGATCACATTAATTTTTTATACTTCAATTCTAAACTTTTACGTGTAAGTGTATGTCGATACTAAGTGTGTTCTATTCCTTTGGGCTCCATCCTCTGAATCTGTAAAATTTAAATTTACTTTTCTCTTGTCTTGTTTTGTCTTTTGCCTTTCCTCTTTCTTTCTTTTGATACCTTTCCCTTTCTTCTGTTTTCGTTTCTACTCTTCTCTTCTCTTTTCGTTCCCTATCTTCTCTCTCCTTTTCTTTTCTTCTTTTATTTTCTTCTTTTCTTGTCTTCTCTCCTTTACTCTTTCTTTTATCTTCTTCTCAACTCTTCGTTTTATATTTTTCTCTTTTCTCTTCTTTACATTTCTTACCTTTTCTTCTTTTATTTATTTTCTTTCCTTTTCTTCTCTACTCTTTTCTTCACTTCTTTTTTCATTCATTTTCTTCTCTTTTATATTCTCTTCTTGTCTGCTTTTTTCTTTTCTCTTTTATATTTTTTCTTCTCTCTACTCTACTCTTTTCCTCTTTTCTTCTCTACTGTTTGCTTCCCTTCTCTTCTCATCTCTTTTCTTCTATTTTCTACTCTTTTTCCTCTTCTCTTTTCTTTTCTACTGTTTGTTTATATTTTTTCTCTTCTCTTTTCTCCTCTACTTTTTATCTTATTTTTTCTTCTCTTGTATATCTTTGTTCTTGTCTTTCCATCCACTTCCCATCCTCTTTCTGTCTACATTCACAAAACGTGGTACTCTGCCACACACTCATCAGTACAGAGTGTCTAACAATTATTGTCACAAATTGAAAGGTTATTTCCTCACATGGAAAGAAAACAAAAATCCTCATTTGATGAAAACATGAGTAGTTTTAGAGCTATACCCACACAAATATGGCGTCATAATTGATCTTGTAAAATATTGGCTTCGCAACTCAAGATTGTAGTTGTATCCTACGAGTAGAATTGTATTTGAGTAAAATTTATGATTGATATAGGTTTCTCCATATCAGCATTGAGATACGTTTAGACGGACGCTGATAGAGTGGGTATCGAAACTGTAATTGTAATACTATATTTGACCTTGCCTTATCAGTGAAGTTATGTGTTTTAGTAATGTACACAAATTCTTCCAATTCTCTTTATTCTTTGATGATGTTTTAACTATTTCTACAGGGTTATTAACCGCAGCCACTGGGGAAGATACAAAAGAAACGTTCCAGAAACTTGGCATGTTTTACGACAGTTGCAGCAAAACTAAACTGCGACCCAGTGATAGATCACCCAGTGAGTATTCATTTTTGGTCTATAGCATATCATAAATGTTAAAAGGGGAAATGCGATTACATGAAATATGTACGTAAATAAAACCAAATGATACTATATGGCAACTTTATATACGTAGATTAAGATACCAAAATATTAGAGAAACATACAGCACTTAATAAGCGTAGCACCTCATATCGCCTCGATTGTTTCAATTGTTTTTAACTTAAAATAAGAGCTTCTGAGCATTTAAGGACGGGATCTACAGGTTTTTCATAAAGTGACACGAGACAACAAAAAGAGTGTGTTAACTTCTCGGATAACCAGTTATTCTACGTTGCATGGGACTTTCAATGTGGAGTCGTTGCATGGGCATATCCTATCAGGCACGTTCAGTGGCTCGTCATGATGCAGCTCCCTTTATTGTCTGTGTTTGTAAAGCAATGAGTGAGATCTGCAGTGCTCTGAAGTATTCAATGAGATTCAAATACGGTGAACAAATGTTCTAAGTGAGTACATGGTATTCATTAGTGTTCATTGGATTAGTTCTGTGCCACCAGTGAGATTACGTGATCCTGATGGTACACACCATGCCTCTCTGAGGAACGTGGTTAGCATGAAGCGATCAAATCGTCTCCAACGAGATTTTCTTGTACGTTGCATCTGTGAAGACAGATTCTAGTTCTACAGTGGTTCTTGTAAGCTCCAACAGAGCAGATCCCATTCCAGAACCACCATCAGCTTGCACAATACATTGCTGACGGAATGGATCCATAGTCAGATGCAGTATCCTAAACACACTGACTGAACCGTCTGCTTGGAATAGCTGAAAATGTGATTAATCAAAGCAGGCTTCACGTCGGAATCAATTCATGAGTTGGTTTTGATTGCCAGCCATCGTACGATGGGTTTCCTTCCTTTGATAGCATTGTTCGGGTTCTGTTATAGTTATCCTCCTGCGTGTGTACGTTTTCTGTACACTGATGTAGGTACATTGTTTCACATTCGGTCTGCCAGTACATCTAGCGATGGAGATATTGAATTTCCTTCTACTTCCACTGTGAATTTGATGGCTGATGTATACTACTAGTGTGCTAGAGAAACTAGTCTAGTGCATTCGTATTATGGAGCTAGACTACGAAAGTGTCATCTGCGAATCACAATCATGTTTTACAAACAAACGTACTGATGGGGAAGAAAAAATTATGTTTTCTTCTTCGATCATGCTCAGCATGTCAAAATATGTGCGCATGCAAATTTTGGCCACTCGAACGAAATTAATTTGAGAAATATCAATGGTATAAATGTCAAATTCTTGTGTGTTGAAGAGTGGTGAAAAAGTGAGCAAATGCACTTAATTCTATTAACTTGCTGAAGGAAATGAAAAGCAAATACACAGTAGTGGATACTTGGTGGAAGGCGCTATCTGTTGGAGGCTATATTCTTCATGGCTGCCATGTTGAAATCCGCCATATTTAATCTCGATTTATTTTTTTAAAAAATGGGAAGGCGGTCGTGTAATATATCATTCTGGGCTAGAATGTTACGAAAAATATGTTTCTGAAGTCAATTTTACTGTAAATATATTATTGTGAGAGATAAGGGTATACGGCACTAGTATGGAGTAATGAAAAAAAAACATTTCGTTTTGAAATAACGAAGGAAATGAAACTCAAATGAATACAAATTTATATTTCTACCCAGGAATAATTGTATGCATTTGGATTTCGTTTCCTTCGTTACAGTATTTCATAACAAAATGGGTATTTTCAGACCATTGCATCATTCCCCGTACTAGTTACAACGGCCCTTATATTATTCCTCACAATAATACTCTCCACATTCAAAATTTGACTTTTATATCATCAATATCTCCCAAAGTAATTGCGCTCTAGTGGCAAAAAATTTGTATGCGGATACATACTTTGACGTAATCATGACGGAAGAAAAAAACATATAATTCTTTTCTGTACCCATCAGTATGTTTGCTTGTTAGATTTTTGTTTTTGTTGTTGGTCTCTGGTTGAAATGCCTCGTTACTGACTTCAGGTGTGATTAGTAATATCATTGTCATTCCGTCTTGTAGCTTGTACCTGCTAGGTTAGGATATTAGTAATAATAATGTGATGATCGATGATTCTAATAATTATCTGCATTTGACAAACTAAACATAATCTTACAAGAAAATCGTTCAATCTTGAATCCATAACATACTTTGATTAAAGAATTAAAGTTTCAACTAACATCTGGGTTATATTCGTTTTCGAACTTCCGGTGGGGGTTCTAAAGTCGAGCCGAGAATTCTTATATACAGATATACAATTAACAAAACACCTTTTGGACATGATTAACTTAATTGCAGAGCTGTTCCATCTTCAAAACTTTATCAGTTAGGTTTTGTAAACTAGGATATATTTTGAATTGGAATAATTAGGCAGTATATGAGCCTTTCCATCGTACAGTTGATTTTTTGGCTTCTAAAACGTATCACAATTACGTTCATTCCAAGTTTTAAACATCCTACTAGGAAGAGAAGACTTATCACGAGAACGCAAGGTTCATATACTCGGATTCAAAAGATGTAAGTACAACGAGGAAAAACTAACAAATCAAAACAAAGCTCTTAAAAAGACATAACGACTTAAGAAACCTTGACCAATCAGAATTCAGCTTTTAGCTATTATACTACTTGGCAACCATAAACCAATCAGCGATGGTTTTGAATCTTAGTTCTGTTTATAGTTACCGCTCATGAAACAAATAGCTATCGACGTATAACTCAAACAATGTTGCGCAATACAAAACGAAACTAAACATATTCAAAATAGAAAACTCACTATGCCATCTGGGAAATACCATGTACTTACAAGTATGCAATTCAATGGACATAATCCGACTAAATATGTATACTAATCGCCAACAGCCATTGTCCGTCAAGATCATGGCTTAAGTTTCTAAAGAGTTCCTTGTTTCGTTCCCTCCTTAGAACTCTTTTCTTGTTTTACAAGTTATTTACTTTGATCTAATGATTTTTCTATTTTCCAGTTTTTGTCTTATTAAATGAGCTGGGTGGTTACCAGAGACCAAACAGTGGCTATTCCCAAGATTTGACCCCTTTGATTCTTAACCTCCTGCGAGTCAATGGAGCGCCTTTGTTTGACGTTTATGTTGACAGAGATGTCTACAACACATCACGATTAGCTGTTTACATTGATCTTCCTCGTCGTTATGGAAACATGCCTCAGTTACTCCATCTATCACCGTCCGAGGTACGTGTACTTCTTCTTCTTTATCAACTGCTGGATAAACGCAAGGATGTTCTAATAGATGCGATTTCGTCACGAGCAAAGAGCTAAACGTCACAGCATAGTCCCGCCCAGTTAGCCTACTTACTCGAATGATAAATATTGATTTCGGCTAACGAATATGGCAGCAAGCTCTGTAGTTTTCTGCTAACCAATCAGGTGCGTCGCCTTGGTCGATGCTCAGTTGTTGTTTCTCTTGGCTTCACTCTTTTGCTGGGCATGAGATAGCTATAAGCAAATCCTCTATTACAACATCCTTGGATAAAGGTGCCATCTAAATTTTTATATTCTGTCTGTGTTGCATTTTTCTTGTCCATGTTGTTACAGTGGGGCTACTTGGAAAGTGAACATATATTTCCTACTTATGGCTTACTGTAACAAGATGGCGCTTACTTGGAAGCTATTACTGAAATAATGAGGTTGTTTTGAAGAGAATTTTATGCAACATGATAAGGTAGAACACATAAGTGCAAAATAAGGTAAAGCATTATTAGGAAAACGAGTGATATTTTAATACAAGATTTTGTAAAGTTATACAAACGACATTTGTGGAAGCACAAGAGAATGACACACTAATAATGCCAGAAAAAAAACGTGGAACTATAAAAAAAATACAAAAGGTTTCTCGTCAGATACTCCTTATGTTATTATGAAGTGAAAATATGTCAAAAAAATAGTTTGAACTTGCTCTGCACATCAATAATGCTTAACAATTAAATCATAAAACAGTGACAAAAGTTCAGGTGTCAGAAACTGCCTACGTCATTGTGCAGTGGAAAGATATCAAAATGAGTTTGGACCTTTCTGGGCTCATTAATAATACTAGAAAAACATTAAAGTACAAAAGTGGACAAAATGTTAAGTTCAAAATCTAGTGTAAATGTGAAACTTCAGGCAGTTGTTTTTAACAAATATCATCTCCCTCGACTTCCAGCTGACAAAAAGTATTAATAAAAAAAATACATTTTAAAGTCATACTTTTCTTAAACAATTCATACTAAAAAAAAGTAAAACATAATTTTGTTTATGCATGACTAAAAAGAAAAGCATGGGGCGCTCTCTCAAATACAGTCACTTTATAAATTCTTGAATTAGCACGTCCTATGCTTTTTCTTTTTAGTCATGCATAAACAAAATTATTATTTTTTACTTTTAGTACGAAATATTTAAGAAGAGCATGTCTTCTAAAAGTTCGTTTAAATTATTATTATTATTATTATTTTTCAAATTATTTCGGTGTTTGGATACTTTTCCTCAAGCTAATGTTTTGTGACCCAAAGCCTAAATTGTAACTGTTTACATGTCAGAAGCTTCAGAATTTCCAAGTAGCCCTGTTTTACGATATTGAAGAAGGCAGATGGGGAAGTCTTTTAAAGAACCTGTGTTATAAATTGATTAAATATTTTTTAAGTTAAGAAAATAGCATTGTTGTTTGAATTTTTTTTAAATTTCAAATCAAAAGGTATAGTTATTGTTGTTTCTACATTATTATTATTATTCTGAGTTATAGTAACAGTAATAGTAGCCGGCCGGGTGGCCGAGCGTTCTGCGTCAGTACGCCACAGACTCGAAGGTCCCGGGTTTGAGCCCCGGCAAGGGCATAGGTGTGGATTTTAACAACTAAAGGCGAATCGTGACGGGCCGAAGTCCTAAGTTACTAGTCTGGCCCATATAAAAATAAAGTTCTTTAAAAAGCAGTAGTAGTAGTAGGAAGAGGAGGAGATAAATTATACTGACTAATTAATATTTAATCAATATTTTATATTTCAGACTGTGAATCCATCTCGCTATGAAGACCTGATCGACCTGAATTACATTCGATTCGATCGATTGGTTCCTTTTCCTGAAACTGTCAAGGAACCCAGAAGACGTCGACGAAGAAGACGAAATGCGGACTCTGGAGAGGAAAGCAAAGCATACACATATATAAAGGTACAGAACAAACCTCATTTGTGTTTTTTTTTTCTTTTATCATCTCGCTCCCGTTAGAAAATTATTTCAGATCAATTTTTAATTTCATGTTGTCCGTCTGCCCCACAGATTGTCTGTCTGTTACGTAAGCTAGCGCATTAACGACAACAAATAAGAGAGAAGCGGATTTCAGTTTAGAGTTCAGCGACTTGGATTTAATCTGTTCGGTTTAATCTCGTGATCCTTGAACTTGCAGGTCTTTTGCACTGTATTTGCTTCTCCCATTTCAAGCCTTCAACTATAGCGACCCACAAGGGATGTGCGTGACCTCGAACGCTCAGAACCGCACGAAAATGTGCTTAGAATATAAATCGCTCATCCGAAAAACAGTGGTATGAGTCATCCCCATGCAAAACACAGTTGTCTGCTAGCGCCATTCGACGGTGGTATATTGTACCTGCACGAACAAGTACTTACTTTAGTTGTGTGAGTAGTATAGCTGCACTTGGAGGTCTTCTTTTGGAGTGTTTGGTTGTGCGTTAGAGTGTAAAGAGTGTGCATAGGTATCATGAGGCGAATTAATCCCATGAATGTTGTCAAACTATTAGAGGCAAAGTTGCGACGTGTTGAATATGGAAACATAATTGTAGTTGAGGATATGGAGTTCGCGAATATGTTATATAGCATAATAATTCACAAATACAATGGGGATGACGCAGAAATGCATGAAGATACGCTGGATACGTATTGTGATTTTGAAGGACAGGAAGAGCCCGAACCTGAAGTTTCCCCGTCTAGCAGTACAAGACTTTCATCTCCGGAGAAACAGGAACCTGCAAGTAAAAGTGAGTACGAACCATCTCCACCCAAAATGTCGAGAATCAGTACAAGATATTGATGACAACATACTGGAGAACATTTATGAAGACTATTACAATCGTGGTTTCAACTCCTATAACAAACTTATGAGGCGCTATAAGTGCATTCGAAGTAAATCAAATTGCAAAGTAATATTAGATTATGTGACTAGCAAAGGGCGAGATCGAACTCACTTCAAAGGAAACAGGCTGTCACAATTAAAAACTATAAAAGAGTATGTAATGTCACAATTTGATAGAGCAAGAGCGTATGGATCTTCTGTTCACTATTGGCATCTACAAATGTGGGCACTAGAAGCGTCTAAAGTGGTTGGCCTAGACAATTTCACAGCTTCGATTACTTTTATCAACAAACTTAAGGCTGAATATGGCATTTCTTTCAGGCATCGTTCGTAACACGTAAGGACACGTAAGGAAGATCATCGTATTCGTCAGAATCCACAAGAGTTTGTGGAGGAAGTTAACAAATATGTAACAGACGGAAGTGTGGACAAAGAAAATGTTTAGAACAGTGACCAAAGTCAATTTAATTATGAAATGGCTTCATTGCCAACACTATCTCACAGAGATGAGAAAACTACAGCTGGTGTGTTGCAGTCTGTGCATAGCATACACAGCTATACATTTGATGTGGCTTTATCAATGAGTGGCAGATTAGCTAACAAGCTCAATATCTTTTCAGAGCCACAAGGCACTTTTGATCCAAATGTTTCAAAGAAACTTGAAGCAACATGTCCACGAAACATTCATGTGGAGGCAAGCAGAAGTGGCAAAATGACGAAAGAGAATATGAAAAGTTTTCTAACTACCGTCCTTGGTGAACGTGTACGTGACGATGCGAAGAGCCTATTACTGTATGATTCCTGGTTATGCCATAAAGATAGCATGAAAGTTTTCCGAACAAGGATGTTACGCTCAAGATATTGCCACCGAAGACAATAACATATTGCCAACCTCTTGATGTGTACTTCTTTCGGCAATATAAGTTCTACGTGGGAAGGATCGTTGATTTTGTAAGACTTCAATGTGAAAAACCACAAGTAAAGTTACACGATCGTCATCAGACTTCACTCTGTGCTATACAATCAACTTTCTGCACCGAAGTACAAGCCTTTGTTGCAATATGTTTGGAAAAAGGCAGGTTATGACATTGGCATACCAATATCATCGTTTGAAAATGTAATTAGTGTAATTGATATTGGACTGCTTAAATGCAGAAGTGCTGTTCAATGTGAAAAAGTGGCTTTAGTCAGATGTGCACTTTGTTCTGCTCTACTTTGCTTTGACCACTTCATTGAAATCCCACACCTGCACTTTGAGGGCTGAATAGCGTGGTAACACTATCAGGTCAGTGGAAAAGGTTTGTTGTTCAGATAGCGTAATTATTTTAAGCAGAGGGAAATTTAGCAATCGGTCACGACAATGCAATATGTGTGTTTTGGTCCTCTTATATCGATATTTTGTTTGTTCGCGTTACCAAAGTTCCTCTCTTAGACCTTGAATAGGTGATCATTCAAACGTCCTTCGTGGTAAGACGCGCAGTTTTGCATGCGAATGGCTCATACCACTGTTTTTGGGATGAGCTATTTATATTCTAAGCACATTTTCGTGCGGTTCTGAACGTTTGAGGTCACGCACATCCCTTGTCAGTGAAAGCAGCTACATAGAAACTGCCTTCAGACTTGACTTTAGCGACATCTAGCAGTGAGAGTGGCGAAACAAGAGAGGAAATATTTGACTGAAAAATGTAGTTATCAAGGTCTCCGCCAGGATTTTCCATGTAGGGGAACGTGTAAAGTCAAAATTACGAGGGTGTACGTGAAGTTTGCATAGTTTCTAATGAGTTTTCACCGTAAAAAGAATAAAGTTGAGGGGTGTTGTCGAGTATTTGTGGGGTGACATCCTCCATACGGGGTGACTTGCGGAATAACTTGTAGTTATCAATTATACAGGTAAATAAACGTTGATAACAGTTCCTCAGTTCCAGATAAGAGCGTCTCTTTACTTCTCAACGGAAATCCATTTCAATTCTCGAGATCTCAATGTATTTGTCTGTTTTTAAGCTAATGTCACTGGAACTGACAGGTTCTTTACATTAGGTACTTTCTTCAATTCCAAGGCTTTAGACTAGTGACACAATGGAAGCAGTTGGTAGAAATTGATTTCAGAATATAAGTAAGTACAAATACCAACATTTCCGCCATTATAAGTGATTGTTGCCGGTATGATTATATTATTTGTAGTTTCAATACCAACAATACTGATTGAGTCTTTGGTATTTAGTTCCCAATCTTTCTTCCAGGAGGAACCATCACTAAAGTATGTATTGGCCGAATCGTTATTAAGATAAATCGTAAGTTATTTGTATCAAACATACTAAAGAATGAATGTTGCATGCTTAAATTCCAAAATTTTTCGAATATTTTTATTGCGAAATATAATTTAATTTTTTTTAAAGACATACTTTTCTTAAACAATTCGTACTAAAAAGTAAAAAAAAAAAATTGTTTATGCAAGACTAAAAAGAAAAGCATGGGGGGCGCTCTTATACACAATCTCTTTATAAATTCTTGAATTGGCGCGCCATATGCTTTTCTTTTTAGTCATGCATAAACAAGATATTTTTTTAAAAAAACTTTTTAATACTAATTGCGTAAGAAAAGTACGTCTTTATTTTTTTTTTCAAATTATTTTGTTTGGAGTTATTTCCGTGTACGGGTACTTTTCCTCAAGCTAATGATTTACGACTCAAATCCTGAAGTGTTCTGCAACCAGTCAAACGGAACATCGTTGCAAGTTACTATTTATTTTAGGATAAAGGAGTCCATATTAAAAAGAATATTAAAATATGTTTTGTTAACTGTGTGTTTTACTACTTTTCTTATTTGAGAGAAGAGTAATTAACTTTAAATGATCTGCTGCCGGATAGATCAGTCGAAGCAAGGTTTATTTATTGGCAGAGCGGCTTTTAAAACCAACAGTCCACCACGGGACTAGAATTGTGAATTGTCTATTATTATCATTGGACAAGGAAAGCGCTTTTTGAAAAATAATAGCTCATATACAAAGATTTAAGGATATCACAAAATATATTATATAATATTTACAAATTTGATATTGATAACGAAGATCATGGAGAGGTGAGGTAAGAGGCGTCTCGTATCGGACTAAACGACGTCAGTTAAGGTAAATAAGATTTAAAAATTAAAATCCTCGACTTACAAAATTAACAACTTACTTAAACGGGACTTGGACCTACTACCAGGACGTGACTATCATACGTGACGTGAACGTACCCCTCGAAGACAAATAAACCAAATTTCAAGAATAGTTATGTTTCCACTTACGCACACATCTGCATTCGGGGAATCGTTAAGCGATTCGGGGTCGAGACCTGCTGCTCGTCATTATCTTGACGCCAGTGAGATTCCAATTAATCAGCCTTGGAAACGTCACAATTGAAAAATCATAAAGTACCCCAGCGTAATTATTGGAACTCACACAGGTATCGACTGGTCATCCTTCCTTCTATCTTCGGAGTGTGTGTGTCAGTATTTGAGAGGGTGTTCAAAGAAAAGTTTCATCCAAAAAATCAAACAAAGACATATCGCAGAAGTGTTACAAATTCGAAATCGCACCCAGTTCGTCGCATATAAAACAGAAACAGAGTACTTACATATTCGCTGCACTGAAGTCTCCTCGCCCTGAATACCGCCAACCGGACCCTATCTTATCAGACTATCATTTCAAAAATCTAAGTTTAAAAATTGACTCGGTTGCTAGTGACAACGAGGGCTTTCTCGGAGATGTTGCTCCTACCAAATATTAGAACATACTGTGCTCAAACCCACCAAGTTCTTCAATATATTACTGGGTGCATTCCCGGTCCGCGGGGTAAGGGGGGCGTTAAACTTGTCCGAAACACCTCTTACCCTTTTCTGCAGTGGACTCTTCCTTCCTGACGCTCTTTCCCGGTTTGGGCTCATCTGGCTGCTGAAAGTACAAAGAGACACAGCAAACAAGGGATTTACAGTTACTTTAGTGGAATTTTCCACCTCTCTTTCTAAAATACGCTATGACCCTTCAAAAATTCTGAATTTCCAGCTCTCAAAACTCACTGAAGCTGGCTGAACTGACTTACAAGTAAATTACAAAAATGTATTAATTATTTCGCTTTTTCCCTTAATTCAACATAGTACATTGTTTCATCATTGCTGTGATGAGTAAATTAAATAAATTACCTCTCCAGTTTCCTGCTCATTATCTAACATACATGATAATTAATAAAATATCAACTAATTAAATCTTAACCTAATAAAGAAAAATAATAAGAAAGAATAGAATAGATAAAAGATGGGGTAGGTCGACCTTAGAGAAGGGGGGGATGAAGAAAAGAATTTACAAACGTAATACACAAAGATATACACTTTCAATTTACATATTATTATATAGGTACAAAATGCCTCGCTTCAGTTTTTAAAATATATAAGTATATGGAAATATATGAAAGTAACATAGGAATATCGTATTGTATTGTCACCCGACTTACGTCACTGTGCAAAATTTCATCATTGTATGACGTCAGAAAATGAGTTAAATTAACGTTGCAAGATTTGAGGACACGATGAACCATTGTGAACTAAAAGAATGTCTGTAATAAATATTCGTAAGTAGAAATTTGGGACAAACCTCTATGAACATATTCTTACTTTAATGTCCAGACTCTGATATATATCATCCATACATTGAGTGTTATTTTTTAACACTTAGAGCTGTTGATATAAACCATAAACAAATCCTTGTCTCCATAATTTTACCGTGCTGCTTCTCCACGAAACACAATAATTCCTCATAAGTAAGTATTTCTACAGTTTGGTTACACATATTATTATCCTTCACACACACACACACACACATTCCCGTAATCCTCTAATTCTGGGGACGCGAGTCAGGGCTATGAATTCTGGGGAATCTTGACAACTTAGATGCATAAGTACTCTGTTGGTGGTTAAGTCCGGAGAATTTGGAGGGTGCGGGAGTACTTAATTTAACGTATTGCTGTAATTTTGTGCATTTAGAAGTTGTATCGTTTTCAATTGCGCTCATGAAAAGCTGAAATCAAGTATCAGGATGTCTTTAAACTTCGTATTAATTTCATAATGATAGTTGTTGTAAACTGTGCATTGAGCCCGTAGCTATACGAAGGAAAGTGTAATAGTATAGAATGCAAGAACATTGCCTACTCCCGTTATCACATCTATTAAAAATACCACGTCTCTACAGACGATCGATTTAGTTTCAAACTTTGGAGCATCAGCTTAAGGAAAGTTTTCTTGTAGCAGAATTTAAATGTTGCTTCAAAGGCAGTAATCACGAAGCGAGTGACGATAAGAAATTATCTGTTAGCGGCACTCAGATATATATACAGCTAATTTCGGATCTAGCGAACTATAAGCACGATTTTAATGCTTGAACTTGCATTTAAAAGCTCTTTGCCATACTAAGACACGGAGAAAAAAATGGGTCGGTAAGACCTCCCTGGAATACCCTAGGACGGTTAAAAAAACAGAATGTCACATTTCTGGTGATAGCACTGACTCCAGACCATATAGATAGCCGAAACTTGCGGAATCACAATCTAAGATCCAATACCTTGCAAATGACGTATCACACGTCAAAATCGGTAAAGGGGTTCAAAAGTTATGACTTTTTTTTAGCACAATCACAGAATTTTCGCAATTGATAGAAAACAGCATCTGTCATTCTGTTCGTCTTTTGCTGTAGCAAAAAAAAGTTTGTACCAGGGGGTTTTGGAGGTCAATTTCGGGCCTCGTAGAAGCAAATTGATGCTTAAATTTTTGATAGGAGTTACCGTTTTCGAGATACGGAGCCTACCGTGGTTCAAAATCGACCTTTTGTATGAAGACTATGCATTTTATTTCTAATATGCCGTACAAACTAAGTGATATCAGTGTAAAAACCCTTTCGGGGTAAAGGAAAGGTGACGCAAGAATACTACTAGCAAAAGAAGTGATATCCATTTTGCGAGTGATTTTCTCTGTGTCACTATGGGGCAAGGGAGGATACTAAGTCTCGTAATTTTATTACAAAAGAAACAATTCTGCCATAGTGACACAAAGAAAGTCATTCGCAAAATGGATATAACTTCTTTTGTGAGTAGAATTCTTGCGTCACTCTTCCCTTTACCCCGAAGGTGTTCTTGTACTGATTAACATACCGGTAATTATCTATTAGGGCTAAATCTAGGTTAAGGAAGATACTCTTATCATATTATTTTATATTACGTTAGACTTGTATCTTAACTATAAACCTGACGACAAATGCTTTACCGAATCATCAACTCTAACATTTTTTTTAAAGCGCAACAAGATACGTGATCTAAATGTACCAAGTATTCAAAACTTAGTTCATTGCACATTACTAGGCTACATCAGGCAGATGCCACTTGGGATAACTAGTTATAATTTAGCAGTGATTACGGGAGGCTAGCGGATTCCGATGATTGACGGGAATTTTGGGCCAGTTATTATGTTGGACATTTTGGAAGGAAATATTGTAACAATGTAAATGTTGTTATAAATATTTATTAATAAATTTTCTGAATTTTCATTTATTTATCTTTCTACTTTTTCAATTATAATAAAATTGTGCGTCTGACCGAAGCCATCCTAATTCTTGTCTTCAGAAGCGTGCTAGCCAAAGGACTTCGTCACGATTTAAAGAATTGAAAGATTGAAAGCATGTCCCTATAGTTGTTGACATTGAAATTATTTTAAACTATTTATTCTATGTACGCGTTGTTGTACAACACGATAACTTTTCAACAGATCAGTAGTTTTCCGTAAAAGTTGACAAACTTTTATCTCTCATCGAGAACTGAAATTAGACTTGTTTCTCTTCTGAAAAATACATTCGATTATTTCATATAGTTTAGTTTTCCATCTACAAGATATAATTATTCTTCATAATAAAAAAGATCAAACTTTGTAGTACAAAAACATTGTTTTACACATGTTACTAATTGTTCTTTTTTTTAACAGAAAACAGTTATAAAAATTATAATAAATACTACTTTTGGTGCGTAGCGGTACTGGACGTTATGAGGTTTCAGTTGCAGTGTAGTGTTCGCACATGCGCAGAAAGTGAATGGGAATTGCTGTCCCTAATTAACAAACAGAAAATGTGATTGAAACATGGCGTAAGTCGTGGGAGTTACGTTGTTTATATTTTCAGGATTCGGGCAGCGTATTTCGAACCCTCAATACTATTTTCATCTAATGTTGTCTTATCACTGGCAGTTTAGTCCAGTCAGTACGATGCTTGACTTCTAACTGAATAACTTCTCAAATCTTGCTTCTACTTTGTTTTCTTTTCCTAAAAACTGCAAGGTGACTGGTTTCTATAAGCCAAGTTACTAGAAATTTCCAGGCAGCTATAATTGTCTAGCTTTTTCCAGGAATGTATCTGAAAATTTTTAACAGTGTGGTTCATAAACAAATTTAATTTATTTAAGAGTTAAACAATAATTTTGAAGTAAAATGTAGAAGCGCAATTTCAATGTAGCCTCGCTTTTTCTTTTACCAGGGCTTTACTGAACAAATGCGGCTGATAAATATGGAAAAAATTATTCAAGAGTTTCTACCGGACGATTTGGAAAATCGTGATAGACGAGAAGAAACGCAAAATATTCTTTTGTTTTCAACGATGATTACACAGGTAATTATGCAGTCTTTGTTCAGGTACTGTATGATGTTTACTGGATTAACTCCATCAGAGTATAAAAATTAATACCGTAGTGTCGCTGTTTACCATTTTAGTAGCTTTTTAAATACAGTATCTTGATGTAACTAGTGTTTACCCTATATCGTAGGGCAAAACGAAACAATCCACCACCTCCATTTCCTCGGCCAGTAACTTTACAATCCCACCTTTCCATTTTCCGTGTTATAAACAGTGGTATCTTTCGTCATATAAAACCAAAATATTTTGGAGTCGTTTTGCTTGCTTAACAAGATAGGATGTACTACTTATTGATGCATAGTCCCGTTCGGGCGCCAGATCTGCATTTCGTTGTACGTAAACTCCTCCTAAACCGCTCGACAAATCTTCACCAAATTTGACATGGTGGTTGTACTCGAGGCACTGAGTGTTGTAATCTATTTCTCATTCTGATCACTGGAATAATGACAAAAGAAAACTATGGCTACATTCATTGCAACAATATACGGCAACATACACTAATAAATTTATTTTATTTCATTTGACACTAACAAACCGAAAGTAAATGGATCAATGACCACTTTCATAGCATTAATATATGTCACAAGCTAAAAATTTACGTGCGACGTTAACAAATACGGTACGTTACACGTCAATTGCAATTTTGTGTAATTCGATATACTGATATAAAAAGTGCCTATTTTTGGAACAGACACACTAAGATCAAATAATGTCAGGAAAGAATATAGATTGTCAATTGTAAAAAAGAAAAGTCAGAAAAGAAAGAACAAATAAATTTATAGAATGACAGGTAAATTATAATTTATAACACGAATTTTCTAAACTATGTTTATCTCTCAATCTCTATATAGTCTACCAGAGAGATTGCTTTTGGAAACATTACATTTTAAAGCCCAATGAATGTACTTTCAGGAATGAAACGAAAATTAATGGATATTCACATATTACAGTCAAGGGCGATCAGCATCTAGCATATCAACTTATTCTTTTCTTCCAAATTACTCTGAATAATATTGGTCACATTCGAGGAGTGAACGTACTGCAAATATGTATTTATTGCAATTGTACTGTTGATCGTAGCTATATTGATGAACAATTATCAACTATTGGTATCCGCAAGCAGATTATTCGGGTGTCTTATATCCCAAAGCTCCGACGACGGACCAATAATTTCACCAAACTCAATAAGTTACATATCTTTTCGGAAAAATATATATGGATAATTTGGATAAGTAATATCTATGAGGAGGGATCAAATGAAATAGGAACGGGTCACAGAATGAGAGCAACAAGGTTTATTTCAAACGTAATCGCCAAAATTATACAAACACTTGTAACACTGTTTCATCAAGTGGAGAATATCCTGCTCGTAGAACACCTTTATCTGAGATCGGAACTAGTTGCCAACATTGTTCATGACAAGCGCCTACACTTTTCATCGGACCCAAGCCGCATGGCTGTATACTGTGGGTGTTCCAACACTGTCCACTCAAAAACCGCCAGCGTGTCTTGTGTAACACCTGCCCTATGTGGTGCGCGTGGTTATGCAGAGAAACAATTTCAGAGGACGACAGGCCGGGCCGTTTGATCTTGACTGCTGTGCGCAAACGGTAGAGGGTAATGCAGTGCAGAGCAGCGTTGATCGTTTGACCATGTGACCAGGAACTCAAGGAGAGGTATCCTTCATGATCGAGAAAGCATGTCTACATCATTTTGAAACTACTCAGCACCATTTTTATTTCTTCGATGGTGTAGAGCTTGGATGTCTTCACTGTTGGCTTTGACGTTTGCTTTCTGGTTGGAACTAGTGGCATAAATATTCATCACTTGCCACAACCCTTTCCAGGAAATTGTCCTCGGCACGATATCTCAGAAGATGCTGCAAAAGACAATCCCATACGAAGGCTTTTCTGATCGTCTGTGAGATGGTTTTACACCCACTATGAAATCGTTTTCCTGTACTCGAGTTTGTCTCTAGTGGCGGTACGAACAGAACCGAAACTCACCTCTACATCCGGGACTCGCCTTTTTAAGCGGATTATCCGGTTGACTTCCTTACGTCCTTCCTTACCTTACCTCCCACTCTACCTCTACACAGGGTTGTCGCCACACGCATACATCAATATAATCTAATACATCTACTGTTCCATTTTCATGTGACCCACCATCACAGTATACAGTGTGTCCCATTTTAATCAAATCACTGGAATATTGCAAAGCACTGAAAGAAAATTCAAAAAGTGTGCAGTGGAACATGTACCGACAGATGGGGGACAGCCTTCCATGACTAATGGAGTGATGTTACATGCAGTGTTGCCACCTCAACACAAACTTATAATTTTTCAAATGGGATGAAGGTTCAATACTTTCGGTGATAGTATCAGTCATGGTAAACAGAAAAGATCATATGAATATGGATCGAATTCTGATTCGTTTTGGAGATACACTGTTTCTAGCTTGGAGTCCAAAGTCAACGCCTAGCAATGAGAAGAAAATTAATATTTCTAAATAAATCAGAAACGACGCACTGAATGAAAATTTCCTTTCCGGAAATGTGTTTGTAACAACACGGTGGATATTAGGTGTGAAAACGCGATGTCGCCAGGTTGTTAGTGTTGCCAACCCAGTATAACGTTTATTTTTTTCAAATGGCACTACGTTGTATTATTGGGTATTTGGTATCCTCTAGTGATGTTAAAGAACATACGTAAAGCACACATCACAGTGTGGCAAACTGTGGATGAAATATCCTAGGGAATTACGTAGTTTGTATAAGATCGCGAAAACTTTCTGTCTTATCCACGTAGGAAAATACAACGTCATACCGGTTTGGCATTTAAAAAAACAAACGTTATACCGGGCTGTAAACACTGACAACCTGATGACACCGTGTTTTTACACCTGATATCCACCATGTTGTTACAAACACATTTCCGGAAACGAAATTTTTATTCAATGCGTCATTTCTGATTTATTGAGAAATATTCATTTTCTTCTCATTGCTAGGCGTTGACTTTGGACTCCAAGTTACAAACACTGTATCTCTAAAACGAAGCAGAATTCTACCCACGTTCATATGAACCTTTTATTTACCATGGCTCATACTATCACCTCCGAAAATAGTGAACCTTCATCCCATTTTAAAAAACATATGTTTGTGTTGAAGTGGCAACACTGTGCATGCGACATCACTCCATTGCGCACGAAAGGCTGTCCCGTCTCCGTCAGTTCATGATCCACTGCACACGTTTTGCATTTTCTTTCAATGCTTTGCAATATTACAGTGGTTTGCTGTATATTTGTCAGAAAGTTATAAGAACTGAACCAAAGCAAATATGAAAAAAAAATCCTTTTGTTATACAGGTTGGCCAAAACAAAACTGGTTTGTAAAATGTTTATAATTCTGTTATAATGAGCAGGAGAACTGCTCTTTACAGAAGATGCTGGAAATGGCCACCGTTGACGTCGATGCTGCGTTTTACTCGATTTATCAAACTGTGAGACACGCGTAGCAGCTGAATGAGGGGTGGCAGAAATAGCATTTTCAGTGTTCTGCTGTAGCTCTTCCAGTGTATGGAGATTATTTGAGTACACTTGACCGTTCAACTTGAAAGGTAAAAATCAAAAGGAGAGGGATCAAGCGACCGTGATATCCAGGAGATTTTACTGCCTCTGCTGACTGTCTTCTCCTAACCGAACACCTCATAAACTCGTGACAAGGTTGCAAGTACAGTGTGTGCTGTTGCTCCAAATTGCTGAAAATATCCATACAGTCGTTCATCTTTCGTGAGTTGATCCACAAATGGATTAAACTGATTCTGGATATACCGGTGAGCATTAATAGTTTAGTGAAAGAATCGTGTTATGATTCGGAAACCGGACATTGCACACCAAACATCAACCTTAAGATTATGCAACGGTTGTTGAATGTGCTGATGAGGATTTGCTGATGCATAATGGCGCTAGTTCTGTGAGTTCACATATTCAGACAGATTGAACCAGACCCCCAAATAAAGAAATGAAAAACTGAGGATCTAAAAGTCCTGATTCCACTTCATTCAGAAACCACCGACAGAATTGAACACGTGCAGGTTTGTCTGAAAGCACAACAAAAAATATGGAAGGATAAAGATGCAGGTCCTTTGTGATAATGTTCTGACACGACAATCTCTTAATTTCCATTTGAGCAAATAACCAACTTGCAGATCACCATTTTGCCACTAAGTTTTGCATAGCAGATTTTGCTGGAGCTTTTGTCAACACACTTCTATTCTTAAACTCCAGTTCAGCACACAGTTTCCACCAATTGTGCTTCGCATAATACTCAACCATGAACACGCGCTGTTTTATCGTTAGCACTATTTTGTATTGCATTTAACTGATCACTAACACGTCTGCATCTCTCACACTGACACCTCTCAGCTATCACGTGTCTGCACTCAGACGTGTCTGGAGTCACTCAAACAACTGGCTGCTGTCGCATGCTCATGTGTATGCATATACTTGTCACACCCAATTGCTAATGGTCTTTCTGCTGTTTAGATTATGTTTTCACTAAATTCCGAAAACATTTTTCCGGGCCAGTTTTATTTTGGCCACCCTGTAGACCGTGCCACATACCAAATTTCATTTAATAAACAAAGAGCAGAGAATAAAGTTATGTTCATGTAGTAGCAATATTTACTTTTTTTAAAAGGATATAAATGAAGAGATAACTTTTAAAGTGGTAAAGAGTTTTTTTTACATGGTTCTATATACTATTACGTAATCCTTCTGAAACTTTATAATAGCTTTTTTAAATCCTATATTATTCTGTTATACGGCCCTCTTTTAACTAACTCCTCAGTTATTAACAAAGTTTTAAAAAGAAATAGGTTTCTTTATCTTTTTTTTCTTCTTTCATTCTGGCAGATTCTTCCTCGCGAGAAAGAAGTAATCAGTAAATTCCAAAGGAGGGGAGCTCATGAAAGCTACACGATGAGTGAACTACAAAGTAATTTTGGTTTTGTAAGTATTTCAATTTTCTTTCTCTCTTTAATCCTTTAAAGTTTAAAAGGCCAGCTCTACGTAACGATACTGGAGTGACTGATTAATGTCGAAAGAGACACCAGGGCAAACATTTAATCTTGATCGTCCATTTCCAGTTTAATCCAATATGGATAAAAAATCCGTTTGTAACTGTTTTTTCACGTTTGCTATTGTTGTGCGGCTCGCTTTAATGTCCTGTCTTAATTACTGAGTTATTCATATTATAGTATACCGTACTGCGTACAGTAATCCGCTAAGTAATATTTATGCATGAATCAAAATATAAAT
The DNA here is from genome assembly GCA_022664845.1 of Lepisma saccharinum. Taxonomy (NCBI): domain Eukaryota; kingdom Metazoa; phylum Arthropoda; class Insecta; order Zygentoma; family Lepismatidae; genus Lepisma; species Lepisma saccharinum. The sequence continues at coordinate 25,554 of JAGDQP010006723.1, read as the reverse complement.
TTAAAACGGGCCGCAAAACGATAACAAGCACAACAAAAGTAAGTTACAACTGAAAATTTGGACCATATTGGAGTAGACTCTAAGTGGACAAACAAGAGTAAGAGTCCGCTCTGTTCCTTGGCTTGACATGTTCATTAAATTTTCAATTGCATCGGTCAGTCCAGTATCGCTTTTAGATAGAGATCATTGATCCAGTTGCATAAAACATTCTAATCCCGAGTTAATCAATGAGTTGCCAATTGAAACACATGTTTAAGTACGTGTTCTGTATGTAACACGAGTTTCTATTGGCTTCTCATGGAAATCGCAAGGAAAGCACACGGCGAGCGCCTGTATGAAAAGCCGGCCTTAGTCTTCAAGTCAGAGATAAAATGATTATAGATAGCGAGTTTCCATGTGTTTCGTTTCTTTCATGCCATCTGGTGTCAGTCCAGCCAAACTAGTTATTAAGTAATGAAAGTAAGCCATGCTCAATATCTACCAATGTTGGCAGGTCGAGGGAAATTTCCCGGAAAACGGGAAAATCTGGGTCCCAATAAAGTTGAAAGGGGAAAAAAATACAAACTGGGAAATGTTGTTGCATCTTCTTGGCACATTTTAAAAAAAATCCATTAATTTTTTAAAGAAAATTTAGAATCCGGGAATTTCTTACAAGAAACGGGATATTTTTCAGTATTTTGCAAGAAATATTGCGACGGGAACCTGATAACACTGATATTTACGCTTTTAATCTACTTCAGACTCATAAGATAAAGTATGGTTTACGTCACTGAAATTGGGACTGCCCACTTTCTTGGTACTTGCTGTTTTATTTTTTAAAAATTAAGGTCGGAAATAGCTTGGCAACACTGATATTTTCCCCGACACATTTCTTATTCTTTCCCTGATCATTTATGTGCATGACAAACATTTTGTTTCCTGTTTGTAGTGGACAAGCTGATAATTTCAAGAAGTATTGATTAAATTTCGAAGTGACTGCTGAAATCTAAGCAGAAGCCTATTTCACGATTGAACTTCTCAACTTATCACTTTTCACTTTGCTGTTAAGTTTACGTTCCGCGTACATACAATATAACTGCAAAGTGCTAGGGTAAATTTGACAGGTGAAAACTTGCCAAGACTTTGCAAGAATTATCAGATTCTGTTATCATAATGTAAAATTATTTGTGGCTTTTAGCCATCTCTGGCTCACGAAGGTAGAGAAGATGAGGAAGGTAGCTGCCAGGGTCTTACTTATGGCATAGACTTAGCACGTTTCCCCATTTCTTGTTGCGCTAAAACTAATGGTTTTTGGTTAAGGGCACGTGATTTTGAATTCATCCGCTAGGTAGCTCTGACATAGACGTCATATTCTATAACAGTCCCTGTTCACTTGGCACCATTTTCTATAACAGTCCCTGTTCGCTGGACGCCATGGGTAAGCAGTAGTGTCCTGTCGCGTGCCAAGCGCAAGTGAGATCCAGTTATATACGGTCTCAGAGTGCGGTCCTTGTTCAAGGGCGAAGTAACGGTCTGGGCTACCGAAGTGACAACAATCTCCACCGTCAGCAATTTCAATTCGATTCTGAAGAACGTAGCAAATAACCGAACAAGACAAAGGTAAGACAGGAAAATGAGAAACACCCCACTAAAAACGCTTGAGAGAAACAATGCTTCCACAGCATCCGTGACTCGACGACAACGTGATACCTGGCTAAGTCCACCCACGCAGTCAATATATGCACTCAACAGCCAACTCCAACACGAATTTCTGGTTACCTACATCTAACCACGTGATGAAGCTCGCATGAATCAACGAAAGTACCGCAAAGACTAACAAACTGAGTAATAACTAAATTAATGAAAGACAAGAAACGCATTCCATTATGGAGCTACTATACATGTGAAAAGAATACTGAATTAATAACAATAAAACCATACAACTCGAATGAGTTATAATTATTACTTATTCATTCTTACCTTCATGTGACTGTATTGTACTAATATCACTCCTCGAAGTTTTTATAGTGGATTGGATTATCATATAAAACGAACTTTACTATACCAGCATTTCTCACAAGAAATTTCCTGACATAACCTCCTTGTTAATGTTTGATGCTTAATACGACAACTGATCGCAGAGATAAACTGGTTTTTGAAGTAATATTTCCTCATAAAATTCGAAAATGTTATTTATCTTTCTTTTTTATTTCAAAATATGATCATCGATAACATACATGAACTCAAAACATTCACAGTTACAATTTGTTTCGATCTGTCCACTTCAAGTGTTATTATACTTCCTTTTTGGGCAAGTATTAACAATATATTGATCATAAATTTGATAACAGACAAAAATAAGACGTTGTGTCCTTTTTATATGAAACACATTGATCAACATGCAATGCAATTAGAAGTTCGCGTCAATACAAAATGTTACTTTCAAGACAATGCTTAAAGTTTTGATTATGGATGAGCTCACCTCACAATAACTACGCATGATTGATATAAGCAAAATGGAATATTAATTTTATTTATCATCGCCTATACCAGACTTTCTTAACACTTATGTCACGCTGCAAGAGATCTCTCATACCCACCAATTCTATTTAACGAAACTTCGTCAAACTCTTAAGTACTATTCATATACTAAATAATTTATTCATAGACTTTTCTTTTCTTAATTCTCTTTAATAAAATTCCTTATTTCAACATCCAGACATGGAATGAACAACAAATTTACAGAACACGCTCAACGCAACGTAATCTGGAGGTCCACCAACTTACAACAGCGAGAAACAAAGCAAAATGCCTCAACTACCAGAAATGAAATAAAGAAATCCGACCTAATCCAGTCCTCAGCTACAGACACGGTTCGGCTATCTTTTCTGTTACGCATTTATTAATAAAAACATTGATCCGTAACCTAGTATGCTAATGCAATACACACTGGTAAACATACACAAGTCTGGTTTTTATAAATACACATGGAATATTAGTGCTATGCAACAAATTATCCGTACACGACTCTGCGAATATACAGTTCGCTTTCAGAGTTTTACCATTATTACAATAAAATATAATTGCAGAGTGTTCATGTACACATGAAATCCTCATTCAATGCCCTTGATTTATTTGTCTATATTCGGACAATATATCAGTGCTATCCTCAAAGCATAAAGAATATTAATCTTAAGCAAACGCACTGTCGTGGCCGTAGTATGTACCAGTTCAATTTCCGGAATGCAATTTTCGCTCCCACGTTTCGTCACAGGTACACTTAACTTGTTATTAAGAGATACAACTTAATAAAAGTTTCAAAACAATACAATCCATATGCTTTCTCTCGCACCTTGGATGCACAGAACTAAAGTTTACCCCTCAACATAATCGACCTTGACACGTCGCTGAAGTATTGCTAGCTACTTATGTTTGATGCGTGCATACAACTTCTATGCTACATAAATTGATTCATTCACTCGAGTTTGACTCAACGGCTTGTCGGCTTTGACAGTCAATTGACGAAGAGTGTTCATGAACTACGCTAAACAAGCTCTAACATGTAATGGCTAACTTCCTGGAAGTCGCTTGGTCATCTGACACCTAGGCCTACACATATCTTTTATGATACATATTGGTTCCGGGACACCGTTCCATGGACCACAATACTATTATCAGCACTTATGCGCTCCGTATATTCGACACTCTCTTTGTCGATACTTTGATAGGCATGCGACTTGTACTATATCGTAGAATGTATAGTCAATTAAACAAAGAATAAATTGTTACCTGGTCCGCGCTGCACTTCCGATGTATACGCTGATTAAGTGCTACTTACTTCTTCCATCAACAGAACCTCGTTCCTCGTAATGTGAAGTAAAATACATCCCTTACTTGTGGCTGATGAGAGAAACTTGAGAAATTATGTCCTGCGAAACGTGCTTAATTCCTCCGTCTTTGTTCCAAAACGGGACACGGCGAATATGTATCACTTCTCATCTTCCACCATCCAGAACTTTGGGCTTTTACTTTTAGTTGAACGACGTTTGGAATAGAACTCAGTTTTATATGCAGTTACAGTCAATGCAGCTGAACGACCTTAATATAGCCATTTATGTTTACGCATTCGCTACTTTTCCTTACGGACATTCTGGAAGTTAGAAGTGATCTCTCGAACTAAGCGTTCGAGATTTTCGATATGAGCAGTGTGTGTAACACCAACTCTGTTTCGATGCTCACACGCACTGTTGCCACTCAATGACTACTTGTACCACTGAATGAACACAAAACACTAAAAATACAGACATTTATATCTTCAATATTTTTTTAAAATTTTGACCCTTTTATAACGTAGATATCCACGGGCTTTGATTCGTACGTTATAATTCTACTATGAGGTCTATGACCGAGTGACCTAGCGGATGAATTCAAAATCACGTGCTCTGATGAAAAACCCATTAGTTTTAGCGCAGCCAGAAATGGGGAAAAGTACTAAGTCTATCTATTATGAGGTCTATGCTACAAACTAGTCATTTTGCTGTTTTGAAGTAAAATATAATAAAAACATACATGTTCTTCATTTCTGTTGTTTTCCTGCATGTCTACAATTAATTTCGAGAAAGATCTAAGAGTTTACAGTTAGCCATGAAAATAAAAATAAAGTCTGACTAGATCTGCACTTCAAATTTCAAAATGGCAATGGCCTTAAAGTATCAATCGCTGGTACATTTACCTTTTTCGATGCTCAACTCGTACTGCGTGTTTTGCTCGGATTTTAAAATTAAATGCAGAAACAACTTGTGTTCGGCTGGACAGCCATCAGGTGGTGTGAAAGAAATCGCTGTTCAGCTTTCCGTCTTTCTAAATAATATTAACCAAACACTTTTGGATGTAAACAAAATTAGTGTAACGCAAGGGCGGTTCTAGGCCGGGGCCCGGGAGGCTGCCCCCCCCAGTTTTTTTGCAGTGAAGATAAACTAATATTCTCAATTGTCTTGAAATATTTAGTATAATTAATATTTATTTTGCAAGAAGTTTAATGTTATCGATTCTTGAATATGAAATGTAGTGTACCATGATAAGCTTGTTCTATAAACATGGGGTGGGGGAAGGAGTCACAGTGTATGTTAAAAACTGCATTTTATCGAGTTTTAAACGATTTTTTAATTTCTTAGAGCAAGTTTCAAGTAGTTATTTTATTGGGTTTTTTTGTTATGTAACACAGTATTATTTTGTTTTTAAAATCTTTTAGAAGTCTTCACTATCAACAACGTTGTAACAAAGGGAAGACCACACCATCTAAAAATTTAATTTATTGCTTATAGGCAATGCGGTGTTATTTCGAAATTATACCACCAGTAACTTATACCGAAAACGACAGAACGCTAATCGTTGTCCGACTTACTTCTTATTATAAAAATAATATAGGCAATTCTAGTCCGACGTACAAATAAAAAGTAGAAATCTTTGTTGCTGTTTTTTAATCATCATATTTAGGTCTAAATTGGTGTTGAATTATACAATACATCCAGCTTAGTATTTATAGATTTTTAAGTGTGTGTGTGTAGAGGGAGGGACTCTTAATGCCGTTTTATGTAATGTAAAATCCAATCAAGTCATTTTATCCACTGTAAATTTGGCAGTTAACTATAAGTTTCCCTCTGTAAATTCCATAAATTCCATGCACTAATGAAAAATATTAAAATGTTCACTTTTTTGCATCAACTAATTATTGTTTTCTTACACTGAAAAAGGTTTTAAACGTACATATTTCCTTCATAGATATACCTAAGGAGAATTAATATGCAGTTTTAAAAAAATGACTGAAAATGACTAATGTGAATCACACCCACGCACACAAACAACAATTTGTTGGGTCATTGTATGAGAAGAGCTTGTACTGAAAAACGCATTGGAACGAATGGT
>JAGDQP010006723.1:0-19550 GCA_022664845.1 Lepisma saccharinum | reverse complement strand
ATGCAACGTTGAGATCTGCCCCCTCCCCAGTTTTTTCCCTCTAGAACCGCCACTGGTGTAACCATTTACAAAACCAATAACAAGCAGTGATAATTTTGTATTTTAAACTTAGGCGTGCTAGATACGGGAGCATATCTGTTACGATAAATCGTAGTATTTTTCATAATATATATTTAACCAAAAACTCATTGCAATATCCCATAACACTATTGATATTTTCACATGGTAGCATTTTTGCTAGCATCACGATTTATCGTAGCATTCCTTCCGTGTCAAACAGACCTTAGTGAAACTAGTCTGATTTTTTTTGTTATAAGAGAACTTATGTGGGAAAAAGTCTAAATTAAATTTGTTTTATTATTCATATATATAATTTACTCCTTTCCTAATTCCTTTTGTCTTTTTCTTTCCAAATAGGTGAAATGGAATGATCTACTAACACAGTTATTTGCCACCGAATTTCATTCTGACGAAACTTTTTATGTATTGGTTCCAGAATATCTCATCAAACTTACAGGAATGCTCAAAAAATTTGATAACAGGTAAAACAAGACACGTCTTAAACATGAATTTGTTTGTGTATTTTGGTTTCCTATTGCGAACTTCCGGAAATAGTTATAGGTGAAATGTTACCAACATTCATATCATAATTTGGTTACAAAATTGTGTTACTCTAAAATTTATGAATTATGTATTAGAAAATCAAAGACTAGAATTAATGCGATTCTAAACTTTATTTCTTTATTTTATTTTTGACATGTTAACAAAATTTTAATAAAGTAAAACACTTTAATAAAATGACACTTTATTTTTAAAAGCAAACTACCAATGTGTCTCAAGCGTAAAGTTTATAATCAATATGTCTTACCTATAATGATGTACGAATGTGAAACGTGGACATTGAATACGCAAACTACTCAAAGATTAAGAGTCACACAAAGAGCAATTTAGAGATGCATGCCGGACCAGAAGATTGAACGAACAAACGATGCATGCTAGGAATAACCAGGAGGGACAGGAAGACAAATGAATGGATCCGCACACAAAGGTAGAAGATATAATCAAGACTGCGAAAAGGATGACATGGAGATGGGCCGGTTTCCCAAGAAGAATAGAAGAAATACAAGATTCGCCGGTCACATAGCTTGACGAACTGATGAAAGATAGACGACGTATGTGCCATCATTGGGGTGGAGTGAATTGCACTCCAACCATTTCGTGGCTGCATGACATAATGGTAGTACCTTAGTATCATTGGTACTAAAGTATTGCCATAGTTTCACACAACCACCAAATTGTAGAATTGCAAATACAGAACCATTTTGTTGTGATCGACTTCATCTCGTCCTGATCGACATCATCCCCGATGACGGTAATACATTGGATTCCCAGAGAGAATAAACGACCAAGATGACGTAAAAATCCAAGATAAGCGTTTCTCAGGAGCTACATGGATGAGGATAGCAGGAGACCGAGACATGTGGGATGAGAAGGGGGAGGTCTACATCCAGTAATGGATAGCAAACGGCTGAATATTATATATATATATATATATATATATATATATATATATATATATATGGGAATGTTTAACATTTTACAAGTTAAGGTATATTGTGTTAGGTTAACATTGGTTAACCTCGATTACAAAAATCCCCTTAGATGTATTTTTTGTTCATCGCTTTTGCTTTGTTTAGATTACTAAAATTGTTACGATGGTAAAAATCAGGATTGAAATAACTTATGTTTAGACCACGGAACTTAGCATGGTTATCGTGCTTGTACTGCCATTGTTAGTAAAGAAAAAGGCTACGCGCTTAGAGTATGGAGTATTCTTTTTTATACTCTAAGGTTAGGTTACATGGTAGAGGTTTGAATTATGAAATAATGAACACAAATGAATTGATTGTAGTGTAACATTTTGTATATTAGTTCTGCCATCATTCTTTTATACTTTAAAAGTGATATGCACCACTAGGATGCTAAATATTTTGATAAAGAAAGAAAGAAACTCATGAAGTGAGTCACGCTTAAAGCCTAAATTGCGTTTAGATTACTAACGAAAAAAGATAACCGTCGTAAGTTGACGCTGGTTGAAACCCACGTTAACGGTAACTTGCGTTTACATTACTAAAATGATCTCGGTTACCGTAACGTTAATCATGATAAAAATGATTGTTGAAATGTTGTTCTAAATCAGGTATTGCCTCACATTGCCTCTTTAGAGAACGAGTGAGGTACAAACTTGGAACGAATTTTTCCCTTCTGTAAATCTCCTTCTAGAATTAGTCATTACCGACACCAATCTGACAAGCAAACCCTGTTATTGGCTACAATTGTCCTAGCTTGGGCAACTTTTTGAACAGTTCTTGCAAAAACTGGATGTCCATTTCGGTGTTCCATTTCCAAAGATTCCATTCCATCTTTAAAATGTAGAATCTAGGGGGAACATAATGCACGGCTTAAACAGCTATCTTCGTTAACAATGTATTCGTACATTTCTCTGTCATTGTCTCCTCATTTACAACAGAAGTTTTATCACTGCACTTTACTCCCATGACGCTATTTTTAACATGCTTCACTTACGCACTTCTGTTCTCAAGGTGTTCACTCGTGAACTACTGCGACACCCGTATCAAAAGTCGAACTCATGATTCCACCTCGTTTTAGTCAACGCTACATGAAAGTTTGGAACTCTATTCAAAGGACCATCATGTAAAAAACGTACACTGTGTAGAAACGTTTCATCACTGGTCGCAATTCATCTGTACAAAAAGACACACGGCGTTTGAAATCAACTGCTGGCAAATCTTGACGTGTTTCTGTAACGGCTCCGGTGATTGCTTAGGTTCCAAACGAGTGGTCGTGGTGTGCACAGTATTTTTACTGATAAAAATGATGGTTCATGTCATGCTGTCAGAAGGATCAAGCTCACTTGATAAGGGACAGGTATTTTTCGTTGGTGACAGTTCCGATGGTCGTGGTTCTGTCCAAATTTTAAACCTTCCAATTATCTTTGAATACTGTTCGGAGGTCGCTGGTACATGATTTTTATTATAAATATTTAATATTGCAGTTAATGATATTGATCCAGTAAGATTTATTACCTTTTTTTTCTGTTTCTTTCCAGAATAGCCCATAATTCTTTGTTGTTGCTCTATGCAAGAGATATTCTTCACGAATTGGTGAACGTAACAGAAGCCGAGAACTGGGACAGTTTTTGCGTCAAGGTCACGACTAATCTCTTCAGCAAAGCACTTAGTGCTCTCTACGTACGGCAATACTCATTAGAATATCTTGAAGCACTCAGGGAAAGAGTTGAGTATTATTACATATACTGTATATATACGAAGGGTAGTCAAAAAGTTCTCGAACAGTTTGTATAAAACAGTACTACTTACAGATTTGTCAATCCTCACCTAGTCACCTTGGAAATATGATCCTTGCACGCACACACATTTCCTCCAACCATTGTTGGACGGTACTCATTATTTGGAATGCTTAGAAGGAGCTGTGTTGCATTTTTCTGGATCTCTCCTGTCGAAGCAAAATGTATCCCTTTGAGCTTCAGTTGCAATTTGGGGGAATAAGCAAAATTTACAGGGAGCGAGGTCAGGAGAATACGGTGGTTGCTGGGACGATAGGAATGTTTTTGTCGGCGAGAAATTGCTGCACAATGAAGGCAGCGACACAGCGGAACAAATTCAAACTAGCACTGACATACACAGACCGTTCCTACACGTTCAATATTACATCAACTGAACAGTAGATGGTGCTCGCAAACTTTTTAACTGCCCGCTGTATTTATAGTCTCATAAACAGACACACTAACTGTCACACTTAACCTGTGTTGACATTATCTAAAACCAAATACATACAATATGACTACCTCTCTCCACATACTGTAGGAGTTTTTTTCTCATACTCTTCAATATTACCACAGAGTATAAAGTAAAATCCAAAATGACTTACTTGAGTTTTTTACACCGCTCCCAACCCTTATGAGGAATCTCTTTCATGAGAATTTAAGCTAATGCCTACCATTATAGCTAAAGAGTCTTGTCTTTCCCCTGAGTGGACACATTACAGAATGGATAGTTTGATAATCTAATAACTATGCTGCAAAGTAACAAAACGTTAGTATAAATAATATAATTAAAAAGTGAATTCTTCAGTCTTACTAATTTTCTTCTAAATTAAAATATACTTGTTCACTCCTCTGAACAAAAACATCGCGAATACAAGATTGAAGACAGAATAATGACCAGAAAGTGGAGTAGGCTCAATCGATTGTACATGAGCCACTTCTGTCTAGCTGCTGAATAAGAGAATATTCTACCCCTAAAAAGATTTCGCTGTTGCTGAAGTGCGTGTAAACACTAGCGGATACTCAGCTTATATAGGGTAGTTTTCCTTTGTACATGACGTTTGGAGTCCACGGTGAACGAGAGCAAGTATAGTTCTTCTTTACTCGTATTGATTAGAATTCCCATAACCAATGCTAAGCACTCTGAACTGTAGAGAAAAGCTACGTGTAAGAGTATTTTTTTGACTCTAAAGCAAAACTATATGAAAAAAGTTACATTTTACATAAACCTTACACATTCTAAAAATAATGATATCAAACATCACACATACAAGAACTGAGAGAGACAGAGATCTTTAGATGGTTATCTATATAGATATCAAATACAAGAGTGGCATAAAAACGGGCTTTTTTAAAAAATACAACGAAACTGATACTGCGTTTTATTGTAAAAAAATGCAAACACATCCACTGCCCCCTTAGGCATTGCCATTTGTGAAACGCACAATGATGTTCATATTTTGAAAATGGCGTCCTCCACGTGACCACCATTTCGACGTTCACATTCTGGTAATAATCTGCGATGGAAATAGTCAATGTCACGTTCCAACACCCGAATAAGAATCCGATTTCAATACGGATGTCGTTTATCAGCTTCTCTATGTTGTGTGGACGTCTTGCATACACTTTCTGTTTAAGGAACACTCTTCAAGAAGTAATCACAAACTGGTAAATCTGGTAACCTGGCAGGGGAAGAAATGTTACCATTCCTTGAAGTGATGCGGTTTCCAGAAAGTCTGCGCAGAACTACCAGTGAAATTCGCGCACAACCAGACTGAAATGGCAACATTGAGTAACGCCATCTTGCTGGCACCAAAATGACTTATTTGAAGGGAAGTGTTCAAGTTCAGGTGCGAGGAAAGTGCTAATCATGTCGACATACCGGTGCGATGTGATCGTGGCTGTTAGTCAGTGCTCATCCTCGAAAAAGAAAGCACCGATTATTCCCAATGAGGAGTCCGCATACCACACTGTGACTCTTTGTGTAACAGACGTTGGTTCAGTCCACAGAGAACTGAAAAACATCCGTATTGAAATCAGAAATATTTCTATTCAGATGCTGGAACGTAGCATGGACGATTTCCAATGTAGATTATCCGAGTGTCAACATTGAATTTGTGGTAACCATTTTCTGAACATCAACATCACTGTGTATATTTTACAAATGGTAATGTTTAAGGATGCAGTACATGTGTTTCATTTTATTTAAATAATGAAACGCAGTACCAGTTTCGCTATTTATAACCCTGTATATACAATTTGAATTAAACTGATTACATATTTTCGACTGAACAGTCTAAAAAAATACCTCATCTATATACACTAAATGTTAATAACACATTTATGGAAGTGGCATCATATTCAGGCTACAATTTCTTTTCAGGGGGTGGTCTACTTTTCTTTCTATTCCATGGCAATGGTGACTACATTCGTGACAGGTGAAATCATAGAGTTAGGAAGAGAATAGAGAGAACATACATGACGTCACATGAAGCCAAATTACGATTCATCGGCAGCCATCTTGTGTGGTCTCATTAGAGTTACTCTATACCGAGTACTGTGAGGATTGCCTTTTTCGATAGGAGGATGAGTGCACCTCAGAGAGGCAACACTCGGAAAAGAGAGTCTCTAAATATGGGGCCAGTTAATATGGCCGCAATGCCTCGTCCCTTCCGTCTCTTGGCTTCATTCACCTCTCCTACAAAATAGCCTACGGTTCCCTCTATTTATATTCCTAACTCTATGGGTGAAATATACACTGATTAGACGTAGTAATACTCATTTAGACCTAAGAAAGTTCTTTGAACGTTATTTGATCTTCTACACCATTTTACATGTTGTACAGTTCTAATATTGCACGGTCTGAGCCTTAGATACCTAAAGGCCATAAACAAATTTAAATATAATAATTTTTATTGGCATGTGTGCTATATTTTTATTATGTGTCATTTGTTGAAAATGTATGTGTGTTCTATAGTATTCCATATTAGAAGCACTTTTTCACAGGTGAGCATTTCGCACTTTGTTCATTATTTATATATATAGGTATTATATTTCCATACATAGGGATTTTATTATTATTATTATTATTATTATTATTATTATTATTATTATTATTACTTTCTTCCAGGTCACAAGCATGTTCGAGCTGTTGAAGTCAACATTCCAACAACGTATGAACAAAGTGACGTGGCTCGATGAGGCTACGAAAAACCTTGCGCTGGAAAAATTGGTTAAGTTGAGAGGTCAATTCTTTACCTGGCCACACTTCTGGAATGAAACGTACGTGGAGACCCTCCTGGAGGATGTGAGTGGCAACATTGTATAACAAAGTGAGCGAGAAAATGGGAATTTTGACTGTTTGAGTAATTTGTCTTTTTTTGCTAATTTACTTAATACTTTTTTCAACACTTCTTTTAACCAGAACTAGCTATTATTAGGCCCGTTTTTCACGACAACATTTATGCTACAATGAATCTTAGCGATAGCAGGAGTGCCAGAGTGTGAAAGCAAGAGTACTACAATAGGGCAAGATGCTATGGTATAAATCCATAACATTTTTGCTTTTTGCGCTGGCACATTGCTATCGCTAAGATTCATCGTAAAATAAGTGCTGTCGTGTCAAACGGGCCTTAGTATATTCTGAGGCATACTATAATATTTTCTAACACTAAGTTCAATATATTTTTAAACAAAAAAATATATATCATTATATTTCTTTTTTGGAAGTCGGTGAGAGATTCCAGTTAACATGAATAGTTTTAATGTTTTTCATTAATTCTTTTGAAACAGCTTTGATTTTATTATCCCTTTTAAACATAATTTTAAAGAAAGTTGTTAAAATGTTTCACATTTGAAGGGTGTCATATAAGAAGGATCTCATCATAAAGAGCATGGAGTTGGTGCACGCGGGTGGTGGCGTTGGAAAGATCCGGGTCCCCTGAGCACAGCGGTGATGTCAGAAATCGGGTTCCGAGGCTCCAGAAAAAGGGTCCCGAAATTTTACAGCCGGGTCCCTTCTAAGATATAAATATCCATCAAATGTTTAAAAAATAAAATAATTGCTGAGCAAAGCAATAGGCCCTACGTTTTAATTAAAAACTAGAAACGTGTAACAGTTTCACCAACTAACTACTTGGCTTCATCAGAGTCCAAAATTTCCGGATTCAATTTCTGGGCTTTCGGGCCCCGGGCCCGATTTCTGACATCACCGCTGCGCTTCAGGGGACCCGGACCTTTCCAATGCCACCACCCAAATCCATCAACTCCATGTCTAACACGGTTTTCCTGCCGTAGGGGAATCGACTCCATGCTCTTTATTAACATATCGGTAAACAAAACACGTATTATTATTCTAATACAATGTTCTGACTACCTACAGTACAATTCACATTTACACTGGAAGAAAGGTATAAAAGGTACAAACGGAAGATGTTTCATGTTTAAATTACGTAATCTCGAGCCTGCACATGCTACTATATGAAAAAATACTGTGCTTTGCAGTACATTCGAAGTTCGTACATACAGTGACATATTGGCCTAATAAACGCCACCAAAACGTGTATCGTGCATTCTGTACAACAGCAACGTTACATAGGTGCACAGCAGATTATAATTTCATGATGTTCTGACCCAAGCAGCATAGACACATGAATTCATCGTCATTTGTTGATCATGAAAATTCAAAAGGCGTCAAGCGAAAAAAAATGACGTCATTTGCTACGTCAAATAATAATTAGAAATATACCGTAATTGCTGAAACGCCATATCAACAACATTTATACGTCATCATCCTAACCTTTTCTTTGACTTACTCACGCGCCCCAATAGGCAAATGGTTAAAACGTCAGTTGAGGATTACTGTCAGACGTCATACGTTCGTCATGTATATGACGTCTATTCGACTGACATTTCACCATAATTTATTACGTCATTTTGCACAATTTTTTACCTTCATATGACTTGAAAATGACGTCTGTATATTGCTTGTGGACGTACTTCACGGATATCATCAGCACCTAGTTAAACTTTCAAGTGTCACCATTGACTTTTATTAATGCATCAAATTCCCGCACGTATTATCACAGAATCCCTCACTCTCAAACCCAGTACGTTTAGACACCATACACGCTCACACATGCTACATTACGACACCGGATTATACTGTCGTATCTGCCATCAAAATGCTATGGAGACACCACAATATAATCCTCAGACGTGAAATATGCCTCAGTCGTCCAATTAAAATGTTCTTCTCTATCAATTCACCCATTACCAATATACCATAGCACCGAATCACCCAGAACGTTAATTCCCCCGGCATTTTTCCTCTGCTATCCTTTGTCTGTACGTTGTACCCCATTTATATTTCAATAGTCCCCTATTGTACGAACAGAGCTCCTGCGTCTATATTGATCCAGAGTTGATGAAGATAGCCAGTATTAGAGGAGCATTTTTTTAAAACGACTTATGTCCAGTGAAGGAAATATTTCAGTAGACGTAAAAAAAAATGCATTTCTCTGGGTGTGTATTATAATTGTGAGAATAAAATAGTGTTCTAATAACTCTAGTTACAACAATAAATAATTCACATAATTATAGTGTTTATACTCCCCGAGAAATGCACTCCCTACTGAAACATTTTTCTCACTGGACATGTGCTGTTTTGAAAAGAAGCTCGTCAATCTCTGTATAACTCCTTCGTATTATATTGTCAAGGTAACTTCATTTCCATTAACCCATATCAAACTGTGAGGATAATTATGATCCAAAGATCTCGTAAAAATCTATGAAATGCAAATGAATAATGGAAATAAAAGGTTAATGAAAGAAAAGGCAAACGTTTGTCCATTTTAGTTTCTATAAACCCCAGTGCTGGAAACGTAGAGGATAGCCGTTCCCCCAGTAAACTAAACCGTGTGTCTATGGGGAATATGGAAGATCGCAAACTCAACAAACAGCCGTTGATTATACTTCCAAGAAGCAGCTATATGAACCTTTGTCACCATTTGTTGAGAATCAGAACGATGTTTAAATTTTGAATAGTATCAAACAATGCAAGATTGAAGTTAGTAATTCTGTTGTTTATAAAGTACGAATATAACTCAACCGATAGTGAGCTACTTTTTATTTATTCGTAGTTTCAAGTAAAAAGAATCCCCGAGTAAAAAACATATCCGATTCCAGCACTGATGAACCCCAGGTTGAGGACGAACCCCTGCATGGAACAACATTTGCAAAGACACTTTAGCAATATCCTGTAGCTGTACGGTGTAACGACAAACCTGTATCCTTGACAGGGTTTCACCAATCTTCGTTAAGAATTCAACGAATCTTTAAGTAACGAATTCAATGTAAAAATAGTTCAAAGCACTTACTTAATAACATTATAAGTTTGTTCCAATAATTTTGTCATATGCGTTCATCCAGATATTTTTTTCATCTCTGTACATTATCCAAAAAAAATATGCCAATCACAGTGCAACTTTTTTAGATTGAATTCAAATAAGAAAACATGCAGGTAGGTCCTTTCGACATGACATCCTTCTCTATTTGCAAAAGTGAAACACATAATTTGTCAATCGTCTCTCTATTTTAATAGATTTTATAAAAATGTGTGTAAACATGAGGATTCTAAACCAAATATAGTAAGAAGATAAGCATGTTAACTCCTGTAGCATTAACACGCTTATCTTACGTTTCACACAGTGTTAACACGGCTGTGCCCCACACCACTGGTTTGTCGTGGAGCCCAGCCGGGGAATGTGCACATGTGCTACCACCAGGCTTCAGGTACCTTCATATGGGACGACATACTCTTTAGATGTACACAAAATATTGATCTATGACTACGGTTCGGGAAAGCATATGCGTACTATTATTATTATTACACACTTTCTTTCGCCTAGACCGTAGGCAATATTTTAAACCTGAAACTTATTAATTATGAATAGAAACACAAAACCCCTTTGTGAAATTTTCTTGCAACGCTCCTGCCCTACATCTATGATCCTTAATAAGTTGAAATGTCCATAAAAATTATAAAGCATGAACTCAGAAATTCTAAAGCGAAACTTAGCATTCTTGATAAAGTGATGGTCTCTTTACTTTTTCAGGTGGAAATAGATCCAGATGACTTTTTTAAAAATGTAATTAATAGATATCGTCAACTAAGGAATTATACGTGGGATTTTAGCGAGCAACCGTCGTCCGATAGAAAGTAAGTATGGTATTGGGTTTTTCATATTTTCCATTTATTTCAGTCGAGCATTTTGTAAAAAAAAAAAAAACATAAAGGAAAAAGTCTTCGATATTAACGACGATGACATAAAATTAGCCTGAGGCGTTTGGCAAACCTTCCCGAGTTCCCTCAGGGGAATGCCGGCATAGTGCCTACAAGTCAGAACGGTTGAGTGCTGGGATCGTTCCCAGGATTTTCCGATGTCACATAACTGCAATAAAAGAGTAATCATAGCTTTATTGTTTGTGTGATGCTGCAGATGTATGTCATATCAATACAAAAAACCTTTCGGAGTAAAGGGAAGAATGACGCAAGAATTCTACTCACAAAAGAAGTGATATCCATTTTGCGAGTGATTTTCTTTGTGTCACTATAGTGGAAGTGTTTCCTTTCTAATAAAATTATGAGATTTAGTATCCTCCCTTCCCCCATAGTGGCACAAAGAAAATCACTCGCAAAATGAATATCACTTCTTTTGTGAGTAGAATTCTTGCGTCACTCTTCCCTTTACCCCGAAAGTGTTTTTATACTGATATCACTTATTTTGTAAGGCAGTCTGATAAAAAAATAGTGCATAGTCTTCATACAAAAGGTCGATTTTGGACAATGTTAAGCTCCATATCTCGAAAACGGTAACTCCTATCAAAAATAAACTTCGATTTACCCCAACTTGTTGGGGCCCACAATTGACCCCAAAAACCCCCCGTACCACCCATTTGGAGTTAAAACAGACAGAATGACAGACAATCTTTTCTATCATTTATGAAAATTCTGTGATTCGGCTTTAAAAAAAATGTCGTAACATTTGAACCTCTTCACCGATTTTGACGTGCTATACACCGTTTGAAAGGTATTGAAGCGTAGATTCCGCAAGTTTTGGCAGCGTACAAGGTCTGGGGTCAGTGCTATCATCAGACATGTGAAATTTTGATATGTTTCCGCACCGCCCTAGAGGGTCCCAGGGAGATCCTACCGACCCAATTTTTTTCTGTATCTTAGTATGGCAAAGAGCTTTTAAATGCAAGTTCAAGCATCAAAATCGGGCTTATAGTTCGCTAGATCCGAAACTAGCTGTATACATTGGAGTGCCGCTAACAGACTCATTTGTCAGCGTCACTCCAAGAACTGCCGTTCTTCATGATAACTGCGAGAAAATAGTAATCATAACCTTCTTTTATGAATAATACACCAAATTGTAAACATATAAGAGAATTACGATATCATTTTGATCACATTCTTCTGTTAATGACCCCGAAAATGTTGCGGAGTGTTGTTTAAGCAACGACTAGGTAATGTAAAATAGATGGGCTGTTCAAAAGTAAACCGAACTTTTTTAAAACAGAAAATGGTAATATTCAAGACTTACCCGAACCTGACTTCTTCAGAGTACCCCCTTCAATGTAAGCACACCACTTCCAGCGTCGGTTCCATTACTGGAATACCTGCTGGAATTCTAATTTTGGAATAGCCTGGAGGTCTCGTAGCGATTTCTGCTGGTTCTCCTCCATGATCTAGAGACTACAATTCTTGATTTCTTTTTCAATTTAGGGAAACGGAAGAAGTCGGTCGGTGCCATATCAGAGGAGTAGTGGAACAACAACTATCTGGTGCTTTCATGGAAAGTCTCTGTTTTTTTTTTTTTTTTTTTTTGTTAATTTGACACATAATTGCTACATTTCCTGATCCTTCATGTCAGGTAACTGATAATCGCATGGACATTCAATACACCTGCACTCAACGAGTTCTACCTCGGTTACCACCAGCTTTGAAAACTGGGCCAGTTTGTGTTAAAGGATACCGCTAGGCACCTCCAATGTCGATTCCTTACAATAAAAGTTCGGTTTCTTTTTGAACAGCCCTTGTGTAAAATATACCTGGTAGTAAATTAAAAGTAAATAGAGTTTTAAGGGTATCCATCCTTTTCTGAACACAAATATTTTTAAGTTGGGGTGTCTTCATGAAATTTACGGGGTGATATTCTCTATTACAATATAGTGGCATAATTTCTGAGTTGAATTATTTTCATAGCGCTGTAAATTGAATTAAAAATGAAGGTTTGTTTGTTATGTGTAATTGTTTATTCACTTTTATTTCAGGTGGGCGTATCCTTTTGTGGTCAATGCTTTCTACGAATTAACAATTAATAGTATAGGTAAGTGTGGAGTCACAATAAAAAAACTATATTTGTCGTAGATATAAATTTATCAACCATAATCTTATTAATTTATTATTATTATTATTGACTAAATTTCCTACCTTCAAAGTAACATGGCTTCATTCTGCTGTAGCACACAAATGGTTGGCCCAACAGTAAAAAATTGTGGGTATGGTTGATGATCGTTACAAAATGGTGACATTGGAGAACCAAGTATGAATTTTCGTTTGATCAGTCTGTTGCTGCATTCCAACCAAATTTAACGTTGAATCAACTTCGTTATGTAGTTGGAGAATGGTTGGTTGAAAAATGAGCAACAAAGCAGACTTTGAAAACATTTGTGCCAACCATTTTTCAACCATACACAACGAAAAATCAACGTTACTCCAACTAATTTTATTTTATCAACTTACATTAAATTGATTTAATCAACTTTCAATATTTGCTCTTACTTGTCTATATACTATCTGTTCCTAAAAAGTATGGATGAAGCAACTGGAAGAATAAAAAAGGGTTGTTTTGGAGAGAACGTGTGTGCAAACATACACGAAGAAAGAAAGCGAATTCCTGAGATAGTAAGAGTAAAACGAAGTTATAAGAAAATTAAACGTAAGGAATGTGATATGGTGTATATTGGAGAAACCAGGAAAAAGAACAAGGATATACTGAAACAATTTAATAATGATGTGGGACTAAAAATGAGGAGAAATGCGGGTATAAACATTGTCACGAAACGGAGCTGGATAATCTTGGACAGATTTTTGTTTTGTTCAGTTGCATTGTTTCTTGTATGTTCTCATGAATCCACGCTGTTTTGTTGTAGTTCTGCCTTGGTGCTACGCTTGTATTTAGTAAACTCTTTAGTCACGCTGTTTTGTGCCTGCGTCGGTTTGTCGAGTACCGTGTTGTGTGCGCTTCCTCGCGACGCCTTTCTCTCAGGGCCCTATTAAGTACCCTTAAACCTGTGCATAACTACAACTCTATTAGTGCTATGCAATACAACGTACTATCATGGATGTAATTTCTTTCACAACCTTTCTGTATAATTTCACAAAAGACGTATTTAAAATCAAATAGACAGTAGTTTTACAAACAGATTTATAATTTGTAAATTTACTCACGGGTCATTTAGTGTACTTGGAAGCCTTTCTAATTAGAAATCAATTATTTTTATATTCAAATCTAGTTAATATTTATTATTTTAAAATAAAACTATTTATATTCCAGTAATTCCATTGGCAGTTTTAACACAACCCTATTTTGATGAAGATATGCCTTCATACATGTCATACGGAACCATGGGACTAATTTTTATGCACGAAATTCTTCATGGGTTTGATTTAACAGGTAAGCAATAAGAGTTTGTTAATTTATTTTTATTGTAATGATAATGGACTTTTTTAGGTCTGACGTAACTAATCTCTGTTGTTGCCGTGGTAACGAAAGACAAAAGGTGTAAACATACACTTTTACTCCTTTCTAAAAAAAAATAATAAGGAATAAGTTTGAATACTATTTAGCGTGTGTGAGCACTGATTGCAATGGGATACTGTAATACGAGCGTTTCAGAGAATTTCGTTTTTTCACAGAATTGAAGAAAAAAGAAGATAAAAAAATGTTTGTATTTATTCTCCGATTGTACGTATTACGACGAGCAGAAGATATATTTCGTAGAAAAACAAGAGTTAGGGAAAGGTTGGGCAAAACGGGAAGGTGTGATTTTACTTAGCTATAATGTATGTAGTAAGCAAATAATCACAATGGTTTGGGACTCCAATGGATCTTTCAATCTACAACTACACAGGGATATAGTTAAATATTTCAGTACTGGTTTCGTTTCTCATAGAAATGGCATTCTCCAAGAAAAGTCCCTTGTCCTCGTTTTGTGTAACCGGTATGATAAAATGGGGTAGTCATTTAAACCAACAGTAAAATTCACCACATATTGATAATCATTAACTAAATCTATAATCTCTGCTTATAAGAGCAGAATCTATGAGAACAGTGAAAATAATACAGAAAAATAAGGGTTCAATTAATAAACCACTATGAAAGATAGATGAAAAATATAATTCCTATTTTGATATGTTACACTTAAATTGGAAAACAGCTTTGAACAGTTGCAAAATGATGCCTATTTCTATCGTTAATTAAAACTAATTTAATTGTTTCACAAAATGTCTATTATTATATTACGTCACTCAGTCGGTAGAATATTATAGAATTTAATTTGGCAGGTTGAGTTTCCCAAAATTAGTAATGTCAATATGTCCTTTTTAATCTCAGTTTTTTTTATATCATTGCAAATCGAAGCTGGCTCATATGTGTTGTGGGACATATGAGCAATATTCCATATATACTTTGGGTCCTGGCTATACATGGAGTGATTGCCTCGTACCTGAAGGAGGTGAGGGACTCTAACAGCTAACTAAGCATACATGATGAGAAGGTATAAAATTTCACATATTTAACTTTTCTTATCCTGTCAGAAGAGATGTTGCTTGTGCCGAAGCCCAAAAGAATACTCAATTATTTACAAGCAGATAGAATATTTATATATTTTTTTCGATATCAGTCGTTAATGGTCTTATAACCGAACATAGATATTATATATAAAATTAGATGGATTTTCAAAGAGGTTTTATATAACGTTTGAATGTCTTTGCTTTATTATTTCTTAGTAATCAGAAAATCTTTAGTTTGTATCATATGGTTTGCAACATTTAACTTATACCAGTATATTTGAATTAAATAGATATTCCAAACATTTGTATATAGCAAAAGTTTCATCATAAAAAATTATTGATGTAGAAAATAATTATTATCCAAAAATTGAGTCTATATATAATGCAAAGGGAGATCACATATGCAGCGTACTCAGATAGGTGCATCTTGCAGGACGCGAGTGACGTTACACTATTTAGAATCTCCATACAAATAGCGAGCCTCATTTTGTTTGACTAATTAAGTTCAAAAATTTCAAGATAGTTCTACTCAGAAAGTTTCATAAGGTCAATTAAACTACCACGATGTTACACCTAAGTAACTGTGAACGAAAGTGAGATACCTAATTTTGCAGTCCAGATTTTAACAAATACTCAAACCAGCAACAAACTTGATGTAAAAATAAATCAAAGTGTAGAAAAATATTTGTTTAAAAAAAAATCATTCAGATACACGGTGTCCATGAAACCACCACTCCAACTGAAGAAATCTGCCTATGATACATCCAGTACTAACTTAACATAATGACAGTAAAAATACGTTATGATCAAACTGATTTGATAATATTTTAAAGTGCATAAGCGATGTTCAGATAATGATATGCTTCAGGCTTGGGAATTTCACTCGTGTGTTACCTACATCTATACGAAATTTGCATTAGGTCTACTGTTATATCTGGTGTAGTAAAAAGTAATCTATTATTTCTGCATGACATTGAAGGCTTGACTTACCATAGTTAGAATGATCCGATTTAGATCACATATGCGCCGTTTTGTTTGTTAACGTGTTGCCATTTGGAAGGTAATATCATGATGCCTCTCTCATAGAAGTCCTTGTCCCTATTGGCAAAAAATTGAGACAGTCGATTTTCACAAGCCTCTCTTGAAGTGAATTTTTCACCAGCAAACGTGTTCGCCATGGACAGGAACAGATGGTAATCACTCGGTGCCAGGTCCGGACTATAAAGTGGATGCATAAGAACCTCCCAACCAAGCTCCCGGAGCTTCTGGCGAGTCACTATCGATGTGTGTGGCCTGGTGTTGTCCTGGTGGAACACAATGTCTCTCCTATTGGCCAAAGCTGGCCGCTTCTGGGCGATTGCTGCCTTCAGACGGTCCAATTGTTGACAGTATAGTTCCGAGTTAAGGGTTTGGCCGTAGGGGAGCAGCTCATACTACATAATTCCCTGCCAATCCCACCAAACACACAGCAAAACCTTCCTGGCCGTCAATCCTGGCTTGGGCACCGTTTGCGCCGGCGCACCGCGCTTCGACCACGACCGTTTTCGCGTGACGTTGTCGTAAGTGATCCACTTTTCATCACCAGTCACCACCCGCTTCAGAAATGGGTCGCTTTTGTTGCGATTCAGCAGCGATTCGCAGATGGAAATTCGGTCCATGAGGTTTTTTTGCGTTAACTCGTGTGGCACCCATACATCAAGCTTCTTTGTGTATCCAGCCTTATGCAAATGGTTCCACCCGGTTTTTTGTGCAATGTTTAGCTCTTGGGCAATCGAAACAGTGCTTACATGACGGTCGGACGCGACAATGTCCATGATTTTATCGACATTTTCGACACTTGGCCTTCCAGTGCGTGGTACATCTTTGACGTCAAAATTACCGGAACGGAATCGACGAAACCAAAATTGCGCGTGATTGGCTGTTACAGTATCAGGACCATAAACACTATTCACATTTGCAGCCGCCTGGCTTGCGTTTTCGCCTTTATCGAAGAAAAACTGTAAAATATAGCGTATTTTCTCTTTGCTAGTGTCCATTTTGACGCGCGCTCACACAACACTGAGTCAACTCATCACAACTATGTGAACAGTGTTTGTAGTACGCAATCTCATCGTTTGAACGCCATCTCGTTGAACTCGATCGGACTTATACAACGCGGGATACAGATCACTGAAGCCATCTATTGGCAAAATAATGGATTACTTTTTACTACACCAGATAATTGTCATCTACACCGATGACAGTGTGAGTCTGTCAATGTGCCGATTCTGCTAGACCTCCCAATGGGTTCATCCCTCCAAATTCTAAAGCTCACGTCCCCAACGTTAAAATTTTAAGTTAGAAATCGACAGACACTCTCCAGAACTGTACTTTATACCCCACAATTTTGAGTTTACCGCACACCACCTCCAATTGAAATTTATGGTAGAATCCCTGCGTTATATGCTAATCATCATCAAAATCCTAACCTTCGTATTTAAAGAAAAATATTTTTTGTCAGTACACACTATATTGCTATCGTTGCGTTAGTACTTAAGATATTTTGCTATCGTTGCGTTAGTACTTAAGATATTATAATTCAATATTAAACTTGAATGTCTTCAGGAATACGAGAGTCTCGCGATCGGAATTTGTGAACTAAATGTGTAAAGAAACACAACCGAACCTGACTTAACCTAACCTAACCCATGGTTACTAATCTAAGATAATCTACGAAAAGAATGAAGAAAACATATAAATATGAAGATATAGAGATGTATTTTGAAAGAAAACAAGAAAAAAATCTTGCACCCCCCGGGATTCGAACTCGTGTTTTCTACTCAATAGTCCGACGCTCTACCCACTGAACCACAGTAGAATCTTTCAAACAGTCATTTGGAAGCGTTATTTATACAGCACGTATTATATAACAAACCAGATACGTAAGAAGCAAGATGGCGGCCTCCATGCAAATTCCGATCGCGACACACTCTATTCAGGAATTGGTTGCCATCTGGGGGTAACAATTTGAACTTACTAGTTCATTCTGTCTCGAAACGACAGTTATTTCTCTTCGTTATTCATTTACAGACACGACCCACATCAAAACATGTCAACTTTTTCAAAGCTGTAAGTATGTCATATTACAAATTTCATTGGAATGTATGATGGTAGAATAGACACTTCTAGTTGATTCGGAGCGGAATAACCATATTGAAGAAAATAAAAGAATACATAATACTAAGTTTACCTTCATTTACAGGTATTGGATTCGATTCCAGGGGAGCACCTAAAGAGTGGTTTAGTCCAGATTCAAGAAAGCAATTAGAAGCCAAAATTGATTGCGTAGCAAATCAGTATTCAAGTGTCTTTCTTAAAGAGGTCCCATTTCGGGGCGATACGGTGACCGTTCAGGTAAGAATAATAGATGAATCAAAGTACACTCAGATTCAAAGAAAAAAGCCAAGATTTTTTTCGGAGCCTGAAATTTATACTATTTGCTAACATTACGACTCAAACAGGAGCGTAACTACAATGCCGCTAGACCTCACATTTTGAGGGCCCAGGTTTACAGACGATATATAATTAGACGAAAATGGGTTAATGCAAAATTCAGTACAAACTAGACAAGAAGTTCAGCATTGAAACTTTAAAATTCTCGGTATGGATGGGAATTTCACGCAGTCTAAAGAGAACTTCCGTTTTAGAAATCTGGCAACATTGTTCTGGACAGTTCGTGTGTGGTTTTTACGTGCAGCAAAAATTTACTGAAATTGCCTGTGCAAGATGTTGCTAGGGACAATAATGACCTTAATAAGTTCCTTGCTGGGTGACCCAGAATTCTAGTTACGCCACGTTAAATCCAATATTCCTAGATAGCAAGCCAGCTTGCAACAAGATTGTCAGTCTCTCGCTTTGAACTTGTCAAACTTGATATTGTGTTGACTGTAAACACACATCAAACTAACTTGTTGGAACAACGTAAGTAAGTGGGTTGGTTGTTATAAGTAGTTATGCGAGGAAGCTTGTCAAACTTTAAATGTATTTAAAATTGATTTCGTTGCACTTTTGCTGTGGTCTGATTGCGTTGAAGTCCCATCACTTGCCACGACTGTTTGGTCGTAAGCTATTCTTCATCTCCCATGCTTTTATTAGAGACGTCTCTTGCGGTCTGATAAACTAAGTTAATATAACCATATACCTCATAATAGATAGACTTAGCATGCTTCCGCAATTCTGGCTGCGCTAAAACTAATGGGTTTTTGTTCAGAGCACGTGATCTTGAATCCATCCGCTAGGTAGCTCTGCCATAGACGTCATATTCTACTATGAGGTCTATGGCAG
>JAGDQP010006722.1:25597-70764 GCA_022664845.1 Lepisma saccharinum | reverse complement strand
TTTTCCAAAACTTTTTAGGATTAATTTGATAGTTTTCTGCAAGTGAGTTTATGAATTCTTCCCTCTTCTCTTCCCTAAATTTGGCTATGGAGTATTTTATTTCTTTTTGTAGATTGTTAATTTGATTTTTGATGAATTCGTTGGGAGTCCTGTGGAATTGTCTGTAGAGTCTTTTTTTCATTCTGATAGTAGCTATTAATTCTGCTGGTAATCTTTCTATGTTGGGAATAATTTTTTGTATTGGCACAAGGTCCTTCAAGGCTGATTGTATAATATTTGTGATATTGTTACTAGCAGATTCTATATCTTCTGGGTTATCATATTTTAGAATTGTTTTGTTTGAGATCATTTTTGATACGCTCTTGATATTCGATTCGGGTAAAGGTTATACAATTTATTTTTATAAGTCATACACCATTACACCAAAGAAATCATTGGAAAAGCAAACAAATAGGCCTATACAGGTTCTAGGTGGGACTCTAACTGGCAACCTCATTGGCAGAGGGCAGAGAAGTATTGAGATTGGCTAGCTAGAATTTTATGTGAAAATTTTGTTCGTTCAGAACTAAAATCTCAAACATACTTATTTTTTTTAAATAATAATGCTCGTTTGGATTTATGTGATTCCTCTCAAGATCCTGATATATCTTTAAAAATACTTTCATTAGCGACGTTGAAAAGATACAATCTTTTTATGTTTTAATTATATTTATGGGTTTTAGGGATGTAAGTCTCAGACCGATAATGTTTTTATATTCAGTGAATTATAGTCAACGATTTCACAGATCATTATATCTGTGTTTTCTCGAAATGTCTAAAATGTTACCTTTTAAGATATTTAATGAACCACCAATTTGAATTTGTCTCCTATTTCTATTCTCACGCGACAGTGCTCTCTATAAATCTAGTATTCTAAGGATCTGAACTGTTCGACTACCATTGTATTTCTATGAACAAACTAATTCTAGTGTCATTATAAAAAGAGAAGCAACGTTGTCTAATTCT
Organism: Lepisma saccharinum; assembly: GCA_022664845.1. NCBI lineage: Eukaryota > Metazoa > Arthropoda > Insecta > Zygentoma > Lepismatidae > Lepisma > Lepisma saccharinum. The sequence goes on along the minus strand of JAGDQP010006722.1, from coordinate 69,759 downwards.
AATCAGGATGTTGTTGCTAGATAGTTTAAGCTAATCAATTAAGTGTATGGTATACTACTGACAACAATGGTACAGTCACTAATAAAATATCAAAGGTTGATTGAGTAGCCTGTAGCTAGGAATTGAAGGGAGAGCCTTAGTGTAAAATGAGAATATTAGACCCAAAGGTAAAAAATTGAAAAAGGATCGTTGCTGGTAAAATTTTGCGTGTAATTTCCATGCAAAAGCACAAAATGTAGGTCAGTTCACGCACGTGAAAGAGGATATTTACTAGAAGTCATAACAAAGAGCTAGTCTTTCGTATTTTACACCTACACATCATAAATTTAATATCGAACAAGTACTCCTGACGATGTGAGCAAGAACGCTAATGAAAACATCGTCGGATTATAAATGAATATAACAGAACGCATATCCGAAAAGAGATTCATTATTAAAGATTCAGGATGTATACACTTCGTTCGTTTCTCACAAGGTTAATCATTTATCTTCTTAAATTTTCATTAAAAATATAACTAATTTAAATAAAAACAGTTGACAAGGCTATCACACTTTATTTTAAAAACACACAGCAAGCGTAACGGTTTCAATGGTCTAACAACATCTTCCTCAGACGACACATTAATACACACTAACAGTTCATAAAAAGCAGCAGAAAGCATAGAGATCCTTTCTACGTCATCCGCCAACTAAACAAAATCTGAGACGTGATTGGACGATAGCCATGGAAAATGGACAATTACAACAACTTGTAATAATTTTGAAATGAAAGGAAGATATGGCGTTACTTAATTTTGGTATATTTTACATAAGAATGTGAACATGTAGGAAACTTCTACGTTACTTTCCTCCATACACGATGAATGATTGGGTTTCAAACAGGTATACATCGTGATTAAGTTCGGAAAAGAAACAAATTACAATGTTGCTATGTACCAGCTTTACTTCTAAAATGACGTCTGGGTCTTCCTTTCTTCCTAACCAATTGCAGATTTCGTAATCGCAATTGGCTTTCTTCTCCGGTCTCCATCTCCCTAACGAAATATTATAATAGGATTTAAGTTTACTCAGATAAAATTTAGTACATTTCGCTTGGGTTTTCAGCCCTGAAATCTGTACTATCAATATGGAAACACGATATGATATAATTCCATAAAGAATTAGAGCTATTTTGGAGCCGTTGTCCCTCAATGGTAGACGCTGAACTCTGGCGCTTGAGGTCGTCTGTGCAAACCCAAATCATCTCATATGGACTTTGTGGTGAACACAAAAAGTGTGCGTGGATTTTCGTAGGGTTCTTTAGTTTTATCCCATTTCTTCATTTCGCCAATTCTGCTATTATTATCCATTCAATCTGATCCAAAGTTGCCTAAAGGCCTTAGATAAAAATCAGTTAAGTGAGATCTATATAATGGAGTCAAATCAATCGTGGATGCATTTTCATTCTTCAGCATACACATAGGTACATTGAGTATACATCGCCTTTGAGCAATTTGTGAATAAAATCAAATACATTGATACAAATACACAAAGTAGTTAATGTTACGTAACAACAACGTTTGTTTTGTAAACAAAACCTGAATTTTCTGTGTGTTTGTGTTCATGCGTATTACAAAAATTGACATATTTGTAACACACATTGTAAATTTAAAATGTGAATTGTTCTCCTAAGTTCTCTTCTAAAATATCCCGTGTAATATGAAATGAACCAATCAAATAGTTTGTTAAAATTCTAGGTCGATCACTTCGGTTTTGGTTTACATCATAAGAGCCCATTATCACACAAGGACTAAAAGGTAAAGTTCAATTTTATATATGATTGAAACCACAGAATGGTTTCAAATGCTGCACTTTATTTTTACTTTCTTAAATATATATATATAATTTAAATCACTGATTTTAAAAATAATCACTTGATTTAAATCGCGATGGAAATAACTTTAATTTAAATCAATCAACATTGAACACAACCTATAGAAAGATAGAGAACAACGAACCAAAACAGAGCAGACTTAGAAGCAATTGGAAACTCTCGATTTGAAAGCAGTAAAATGAAAAGAGATTCTTTTTAAAATTACTAATAAATCAACTCTTTGCCAGTTATAGATGATTCAGAGGAACATTAATTTCACGGGTTCCAAATACATTTTTAAATGTGTAACGTCCTTAACGTTCCATGAAAATTCAGTGTTTTGCTTTCCCTGAATTACCCTATATTAAATCACCCTTTCGGCCAATCATATAAACGCTATCAACTCAAGAAATAAATTTAAATATTCATTTTATTCAATAATAAGAACTTTTAAACAAGTAAATTAAATTAATAAGACATTAAAAGATATCGCTATGAACTTGGAAAATTGTTAATTCCGCGTTTATTTAAAATATAAAGAAATTCAACATGTGTGTGTATGTAGACCTATATCATTTGGAAAGCAAGAATTAAACTTTGAAATGTATAATATATGTGTGTGTATGTAAAGATTTGAAATCTTGTCACGTGACGCTGTGACGTCACTAAATTGAAGGTATGTAAGTAGTGTATCCCGGGGAAGAACTCACTCCGAGCAGACCTCTGGCTGCTTCCACGGAGGGAGCCAGAGTAATAAATATGTCAAAGATCTCTTTTGGCATTTTTCTTTCATATTAATATTCCAATTACCTATCATTTCATTTTTATGCTTTATTCTCAATATTTTTTATTCATCTTTATTATTAATTCTCTTTTAAACCTTGTTCTCCAACTGCAGAACGCCTTCAGACAGGCGGGCTGTGATACCTATTTACCTTGCCCTTTTGGTTGCACGCCTTCAGACAGGCGGGCAATCATTGCTACTGGTGGTCAGTGGTATATAACCTTTCTCTAGTTGCGGTACCGCCTTCAGGCAGGCGGACCAAAGCTATTAACCCATCCTAAAGCAACTAAACGCTTCAGACAGGCGGTAGTTGTATCCTTGCTTCTTCACGCCTTCAGACAGGCGGGAAGGGGTTCTTATCCGTTATTGGTGTACTGCTCGCCTTCAGACAGGCCGGGCGTATACTACTTTGCCAGGTTTTCAAGTGCCTTCAGACAGGCATAAGAGAGCCTTCAACCCATAATAACAACGGCTTGCACGCCTTCAGACAGGTCGGACAGTCGTTTACCTTGCTCTTGTACGCCTTCAGACAGGCGGACAAGAGAACTTTTCCATCCTTGGTGTACTGCACGCCTTCAGATAAGCCGGGCGTATACTACTCATCCGTTCTTGTGAAAATTTCTTTCCGTATGCCTTCATGTACTATTAATTGAGATTTGCCTTTCAGCATAGTGTTAGCGTTCGGTGATCCCACACCCCAGAAGCCGTGGCGGAATCTTGGCAGCATATCTGAGAGGCTTTCCATTTAGATCTCTTCCGGGACGTTACATAATTGGCTCCCAGCGTTTGGGGCTTCATTACAAGGTGATAGATCTCTTCCAGGTCCATTACAAATGATAAAGTATGTTTTGATTTCCAAGTTAATTGCCACAAGTAATCGTTGTGTGGAACTCCATATAAATTATTGTATAATATTTATAGTTATTGACATACTTTAAATATTTTGCAACCTAAGAACGCCCTAAAAGATTCAAATAGATTTTCTTTAAGAAGAAGAAAGAAAAAAATCTTTCCTAGATCCCAATTCACTCCGTTCAGAAGACAAGAATAATAAGAATTAAAATAACACTATAGACCTTTATTCATGAACAAAGTTTGGTTTCTGAGCTATGAAATAAACAATTAACTATCACACATTTTGTCAGATTGTGCTATTCCCCCTCCAATAGTCACTTAATACCGTTATTGCATATTCTATTAAGCTACAGCAGGATACTCGAAAACATGTCCAGACAAGTGAGAAGTTAGAAGACGATGAGAGGGTAAATAGGAAACGAATTCCGCAACAATAAAAAGGAATTAAATATTTCTTATTTCAATCTACCTGTCTTCTTATTGTCTTGCTCAGCCTGCTTTTGATCTTATAAGCAAATAAGGAAAGTATAACAGAGCAGGCTAAAGACAAAACAATAATATGTAACTAGGTTAAAGCTAAACCAATAGAATGATTATAATTATTCCGTTTACACACAATTATCGCTCTCCCTGATAGTGTATTTTCAATAGTCTTTAAAATTCGTTTCATAGCTCTGATACCAAATTGATAGGGTGACCTTTCCACTCATAATTACACAGTTTCGCAAAAGAGAAAGAAACACCTAAACTAAAGGGGCACAGAAAAGGCGCTGAATAACACTAATTAAATGCTGACATACGTTTGACAATATTTTTGTGAGTTCTTTCTAGCAATTCTATAATATGAAAGGTAGGGTATCATAGAACGCGGATTTTAGGTTCTATAAATTTAGTTTCAGGTTCCTAAAATAGTAACTTCAAAATCTCAAATTATGCATTAAAAAGATAAATAGGCTCTGGAAAAGATATAAGAATTATACATTTTAATACTCCTAAACATTTTTTTAAAAAATAAAAGTTTTATAATATTACAGTACCCAGAAATGCACACACATAACTAAAGTGACTATTAAATTTATTATAGATAAATGACTCACCTCTAAGTTATTTAGTACTTTACCACAAATCATACGTTCACGTTTTTAAAGGTTTAGGAAGCTAATCAGAAAGGCACACTATCTATGCGGAAATCGGTTTTAAGATGCTTATTATTTTTGGTAGATCTGAGGTCGATTAAAGTTACACCATTACACCCACTGTCACCTGAATTGTCTCCTATTTAAATACTAGCCTAAATCAAGGGTATCGGCAGGGAGGGGCAATGGGGGGCACTTGCCTCCTTCTGGATTTCAGATTTTATACACACTACTATTCTATTTTCATATATTTGGTTTTTACGCTTTCCACAACATGCATTAGGATTCTCCCATTACATTTCCTGAACCATATTAATTTCAATTTCAACTGAACCATATTAGTTTGGAGAGCCCAAATAATATGTCTACAATAATATTTCTTTGTCGTTTTTAATGTTTCTAAAACGTAAGGATTTTTGTATTTTCTTTTTCGACTTTTCTAGTTCTTTTCGAGAACTAGACGTGAGTTTGGTAGATGATCTCACCTATTAAGAATTGTCTTGGGAAACGAAGGTCGCAGTCATTCGCCAAGAAAGTAACAACTATTAGTCATGTATTAAGAACTCAAGGGAAAAGCATGGAAGTGGTCAGTAGTAATTAATGAACTGTCAATGAATTTGGAGACTTCTTCGAACACCGTGGATTACTTGAATGTGTAAGTAGTTTTCTGTAACTTTTGCTCGTGCCACAATAAGTGAATGTCCTCCGGTTGCATACGATTTGCTTCTTCGCCACGAGGGACCCTACATCCAGCCTTCCGTTCGGTCCTCCTCTGAGCTCTACCTGCCATGTACTTTCAATAGTCGTATATATTAAAGTTTCCGTGTTGTCCCTTGTTCCCGAGAAAGAAATAGTTTCAATGACTGATGGTTTAGAGCCCGTAGTTTTACTTCAAGAACCGAACTTTAAAATCACTAGCCTCCTTTTTATTCTGTATTATCAGATGAACGGAATTTTTTCGGAAAATGAAGCAATGTTTGTTCAGATACATCTTTCAAACCACTCTCTATCTGTCTCTAAATGAAATGGATCCTTTTTTATTGTTGAGACAAGAACGAGGAAGGTAACTTCATTGATATTCTTCAGCATGGGAACCTATCCTTGTCTTTATCCTTAACACCCATTGTCATTCTCTTATACAATCCACAAGAACTTACTGTAATCAACTTTCGAGCTTTAGGTAAACATATGCAAACCATCGTCTACTCTTTCACCAAATTTAAATTAAAAAATATCTAAAATAGTAATTTTCATCAAAAATAATGTTCCCCTTTAACTACTTGATAATCATCTAAGACATGTGGTAATAACTGACAATATCAAATACCTACGTTTACGAATCCCTAGTAAATTAAACTGGAATCTAGAAATTCTCCTCATAACTAATAAAGCAGGCACATTAATCAACCTCTTCGAAGCAATGCCACCACACAATGGAAAATTTTCCCCAAAACTATGATTGCTCTATGTAAAGGCTTATTTTGGAGTTCCTTAGACATCTTAAGATCATCATGTGTAACAATCGAACGAAAAAACAATTTGATAAAATAAAAATACAACAAAGAAAGATCCTTACATGTTGTCTATTACTTATGAATAGCACTACAAAAATATTTGTGTACACAGAATCAGGAGAATTCCATCGTCGTTTCAGGAAAGAACATTATATTATTCAAAAAGCACAGCCCTTTCGCCCGTGAACAATTAGACTTCTAAAATTTCATAGATTTTCAAACGACCGGAACTATTTATAAATCACATCAACATAACAGGCAGATATCCAACACTACGCCCGATATTGTCATCACTTCATCAAACTTAGCACCATATTGCACTATTGACTTCTTAGATTCCATGGGCGGCGACCACGTACCGCTCAAGATCAGACTTGCTCAGAACTAGCCAAAACACCACAACTAACAAAATATAACAATATGAAAAATACAGCTATTTGACAAGGCAGACTAGAACATATACAGAGAATACATACAGCAGAAAATTGAACCAAGAAAGTACCCAACTAATGAAGACGAACAATACCACGCTATAGACACTATTTCCCACTCCACTCAACAATCTTCCGAAAAATATATTCCAACTTGCACCCATAATCCATTCTGCCCACACTTACCACTACAATACATTTAATTAATAATACCGAGTTTACAAGCGCACCGGAAACCCTGAATCATCAAGACTGCATCGATAATATCAACGCACCGTACACAACTACATAAAAGCATACAAACTGCGACAGTGGACAAAAATCAGCAACAAACTCTCAGACAACGTACATACACTTAATATTGGAAGCGCTTTAACAGCATTGCAGGCAAATACAGCAAAACGTCCTACCACAACTTCAAAACAATCAAGCACTTCATGCGGATACAGATAAAGCTAATGCTTTCACAGAATATCTGCAGGACGTATTCACCTCGTCCATACCTATCAACTCTATAAGGCACCACCCAGCTGACAGACTAAATATAGCGTCTCCTCACCTCCAACCGAACTCAAATCACCTACTAACATCAACAATCACATATCGAAATCCTACAAATACTTCCACGCGAACGACAATCTGCACCTGGATAAAACTCTATCACCTACCGACATCTTAAAGAAGCATCAATCATGTTCTTCTTGCTGCCATATATACCTTCATTCTCCGAACAGGCTACATTCCTACACCCTGGAAACCTGCAAAAACCCTTATGTTCCCGAAACCCTCTAAACCGCTGCAGGTTGTATAATTTTATCGGCCTATCCATCTTACTTTCACATCTAGCAAAACACTTGCAAACCTCATTGTAAATCGCCTACACAGCCACCTCTAATAACATAACCTCATTCCGCTTCATCAAGCTGGATTTTGCCCTTCCTATGGCATCAAAGACCAACTCCTTCGCCTTACCAATCTGATCTCAAATCACTACAATACTTCACTTGCTTCGTGTTTTGTACTTTTGATCTTGAAAAAGCTTTCGATAAAGTCTGGCACCAAGCCCTGATACTCAAATTAGGTTTCTTTCAACTCCCCATTACTTACGTCCGCTTCATTTTTAAATGTCTTACCGGTCGTCCTGATTATATTTCCATCAAGCCAGGTACATACTTACCCATCTACCGGCACTGCGGAGTTCCGCAAGGGTCTGTCCTATCTCCTCTTCTCTATCTTCTCTTTGTAGCCAATTTACGGCCCCTACCTGCAAATATCCGCATATTCCAATACGCAGATGATAAAGTTTTCCTGGAACTCAGTAAATGCTTTCGATACATTAACCGCACCATCAACCATGTTAAAAAACTTTACGTCCTGGTTCACAAATTGCAACTAACCATCAATTCGACCAAAACTCATGTCGTAGTCTTTATACCACCACCGTTACTGAGTTAAATGAAACCCTTCCAGCCTTGACATTCAAGTACTCCATCAACGTATATGGCCGACAAACGCAGTAACGTACCGCGGACTTATTCTTGCCCATCACGTAACTTGGCGTCCTCATATTCTAAATGTTATCTTTAAAGCCCAAAACTACCTAAACCTTCTCAAGCGCCTGAACAGAACCTGGGGATTAAAATCTGACACAGTACTCAACACATACAAAGTATTTTACTATTCGTGCTAACGTAGAGATACACAGCATGGACCGCTGCTCCTCATCGCATATATCCAACTGCAACTACTTGAACGACACGCACTACGGATTGCATATCATATACAACTACCTAGTCAAAAAGAGTACTCTATGAACGCCTTCCATTTCAAAACTAACTTCTACATTAGGAAACCTACGTACACGTTACATATCAAAACACTTTGATACACAATACCTCTTGTTTTACGACACACTCAGTACTCACGAGAACACCAATGGTCCATGTCACTCCACCATTTTGCCACTTACACTCTATCAGAACACACTCACACATAATCATCCAGAGATAACTATTCTTACTGCATATAGTTCATCTGATACACAGCCATACATCGCAGCCTCATGAAATGCAGTGAAAATAAATGTATTAACAGGGATTCATACGTCTTCCATCATGCCCAGCGCCACCCCTGGGCAGAATATATCATCCATTTGTCTGATTACGTAAGTGTTGTGGCGTGAATTTACACCTCAACATCATTCCATCGTCATGACTTATCAGTGATTACCTAGCCTATGGCCATATGATTATAACCAAAAGCTTGTAGTTTACACTATGGTATTAGATGAAATGAAAATAAATTATTTACAGTCAATAAGAATCTCTTAACCCATTTACCATTTCCTATTGCCCTATGTTACGGTGCATCAAACTTACCCACAAACGACAAAGTGACTTGTCCCTAGGTTGAAAATATTCCACTTGGAATCTAATAGAACCTATCCAATTTTTACCGAATGAATTTAGGAGTCCACCTGAGAGGCAAAATTGCAAACATTAACGTTAGTAGCTAAAGCATTGCACAATAGATGTCTCAAAGAACTCAATTTTCTAAATCCTCGTTTATAACTTAAGATCATAAATTTAGCTGTTTTACTAAAATATTCAGCGACTTATCAAAACTAGCGTTAGCCAACTCTACTGTTTCCTAACATGCTGGAGACAATAAATGAACTTATTTAAAGTCGGTTCTTTGTATGCAGTGATGAATAAGTTTAATTATTTATTTGTAACGAGATTGTCTAATAGTTACTTAATATCTTTAGAAATAGATTATATAAGCTATTTTAACAAGTAAACTATTCAGAGTGTCCTAGTTAAAATAGGTTAACATGATGAAATAATTCTGTTTAAATTTATTTATCATTTACGATATGGAACTGTTTAATACAATTATTGACCAGTGTCTCACGGAGTAATAAGTATTAAGTATCAGTGGTCTGGAGGGTCTACAGATACAGATCCCTGTGATTAAATTTATGTTATTTTAGATTATGAGCTGTAAAACATAATTTAAGAAAGAAATGGTTTTGTCTCAGACAGCTAAGTACTAAAAGTCCTCTTCCGCATTCGGATTTGAAAGCGTGATCACAAGTGATGATGTCGTGAGGCAGATTACAAGATGATAATGCTATGATACAGGCGATACTTAAGAGCCATCGATGAGGATTCTCTTTCAAAGGTTCAAGAAAGAGAAAAGGGAAAATAAAACTTTTAGGTATGGCATGCCAACGCAGAAATCTCATTAAGAATCAGGAAGCAGAAGGTTTGTAGAATCTATGAGAACCAATCGTTCAACATTTCAATGACTGCAATGTGTACCCGATGGAGATCGGCCCAATTTTGTACTTCATTCTTAGGTGAATGCCCGGATACATGTGATCACATTGTGTACATATTATTATTATGTGGAGCAAGGTGAACCAAATAGTATTTCCAGTGATTCTTAATATTATTAAATTAGCTTTCCGTGTAGCTTTTCTTAATTACATCGAAATTGTGACTTTTAATTTCAGTACGAGGTGCATTCAAGTTATTTTTTCAGGTCTAGTAACAGATAGAAACGCGTTCTTTTTTAAAACAGACTAGTACTCGTTGGCAATGCGTGACAGAGATAGCAGCACCGTACGGCACACAGAACTCTAGCGGCAGCAGCCAGAGTGATGACTGTTTTGGATACTTACGATACTCGTAAAATGGCGACGTTTTCATTACAAGAACAGTGTGTAATCATTCGTTTTCTTCATTTCCGTGGTGTGGCACCGCATGAAAATCATCGGCAGTTGAGTGAGACATGTGGTGATGGTGTCATGGATGTGTCTAATGTGCGTTCGTGAGTGCGACAGTTCAAAGAAGGCAGAACGTCGTGTAACAACAAACCAAGACAATCTCGGCCTCACACAAGCCGGTCTGACGACATGATCAAAGCGTGGTGAAAGTTGAGTTGGAGGATCGACGAATGAGTGTGGAGAAAATTGCCTCCAAATTGTTCCGTACGGTGCTGCCCAACTCTGTCATGCATTGCCAACGAGCTCTCCTGTATTTAATAGAACAGCACGTTTCTATCTGTTACCAGACCTGAAAACATGGGAAGTGTTGTAACTTGAATGCACCTCGTAAAATTAACACAGTTGCATGTGGGTATATATGAAAGTATCAACAGTTAATATAGTTGTGATGCAGGGAATATTCAAACTGTACTATTTTGATTTTCACAATTATGTTACATTAGACATTTCCAGGGTTATGGATATGTGAAGTCATATTCGGTCAATATGTCATTTTCGCTTTTATCCCAAGATTTTCAGGATTTGCATATTTTGATATTGTTTCTCTGAATATGTTGAACCTACAAATCGACGATTCAAAATAGGACTCCACTTAATTTCAAGTCACCGCATCACTTGGTCAAAATTAGACGATTAATAGATATTCCGTCAGAACAGATTATCACATTCGTCTCACAAAAAATGAAATAATTGTATAGGTAGCTTATTAAATAATAATAGTTAAACATTGTGTTTGCTGTCTTATTAGGTGATATCTTCGTTACTTCTCGCGTGCAAGACTACTTCACGAAAAAACTCTAAAGTGTGTTATTGTTTTTCCATATCGCTTGTGTACTAGTGGAGAAGATTTAGATCTGTAAAGAGAATTTTTAAATATTAGATTGCTTAATGACTTAACTTCTACAAAGTAACGAATGATGGGAAGTATTGCTTTGGGGTCATCTATATGCTTAAATGAAACTTAATTATTGATTCCTACATTTTAGTAAAAGGTAACCAAGTAGATTTAACGAAAGTAATTTTTAAAATTAATTACACATTTCGTGTTATGGCAATGCAACTTCTAATATAACTAAAATTTTTATTACCATTACAGTGATCTCATTTATGAAAACTTATAAAAAAACTAGTGTTCATGCTAAAAAAGTACATTCTTAGATTTTTAGGGTCCACAATTTTGGATCCATGGTAGCGTCTTTGGGGACAATTTGTAATATTTTCGCAATATACCTTCGTACCAAATTTCGTTTCTCTAGTTTCAGAAGTTTAGGATATGCCCTTTATACAACAATACATTTGACGGCCATTTTGGATCCAAAATGGTGACTTTTTCAATATTTTGTAATATGTCCTTAACCTAATACTTATTATGTACCTTCATACCATATTTGGTGTTTCTAGCTCCAGCGGTTTAGGATATGAATTCTACATAGAGATGGAGAATACTAAGCGATTTAAAAGGACCTGTCACTTTTAGAGTCAAACTGATAAGTTTGCCCGCCATTTGAGACCATGACGAATGCAAAGGCGTATGGTTCATCTCTGTTGGACTTGTAGTTGCTGAGATCCAGGGGGGACAGACAGACAGAACAAACCCTGTATCTTCCCTTATTCACTGACGTTCATATGGGTGCGGTAAAGACATGGATTTGAAAATGAGTTTAGGAAATAAGCTAAGTCCAGAAGTCAATGATATTTAACAAACTAATTAAATTGTATTTGTATTGAACACGTGCGTAATCCCTTGGCACTGTTTCTTCTAAAAAATACATTTTTCTTCCGGATTCCCAAAATATTTTTTAATTGCACATTGCCCATGGTATCTCATTTGAACTTTTTATAATAATTAGCTGAACTCTTTATTGAATTCCTCGAAAATATTATTAAAACAAGGAATTTGTCTTTTTACATTTCTTTGTGGTCTTCAGCAGACTAGCTGCTTCGATGAAAACTTGCTCGATTCTCGTAGTCCAAGAGATAATTACGTAAATTTCGGAGTGGAAATGTGTAGATAGGTAGGTTCGAACCCAACATCATCCTGTTTCCAGGGTTTCGCTCATTTTCACCAGGCGAATGCCGGGATAATACCTTTAGTAAGGCCCTGATCGGTACCTTACTCATCCTATAATGCATCCCGGTCTGAGCCATAGATGCCAAAATGAATAAATTCAAATTGAAGATTTGAATTTGACAGAAACTTCAGTCCATATGCCACATTTCTTCATTATGTAATAATCAACATTCAACATAATTTCCATATTGCAGATGATATCAAGTAATTGATATAAAGCATATTCTAAGGATTCGTTTTTTTTTTTTTGTTTAATTTTCGGTTTATTTTCTTCTTGTGCAGTAAAAGGACTTCTTAATGATGGCCTTTCTCGTCCTCTTCATATTTCCTTCATCACTCAATTGCATCATTTAAAGTATAAGTAACCTACCCAACACAATGCAAAATACCTCCTGAGAATACCCCAGAACCTCACACATGTACCCCTGAGTCTCGTAGGAATATAGTTTAATACAATGTGATGGAACCCATCGTTAATTTTGGAGTGGAATTCATCGTCTTCTTACTATAGCCCATATCTTCCTGACTGAATTGGTATTAACGTCCTAAACGAACTATTGATATTCTAATGCCTCGACCTAGAGGTTTTGGGAAGGTAGGCTCCAAATCACTCCGTTCACGAACCCTGGCAACTGAACCCGCCGCCACGCTCACAGATAGCGAGCACACCAACCTCTCGGCCACATCGAGGTCCCCATATGTTGTTATGACGGGGTATAAATATTTAAAACGCCACATCACAGTCAGCGTTAATTTAGCTACTTCAAATTTTTACTTAATATAACACTGTATGGTATTGTACCTTCTGTTTATAAACTGATTTTACGAAATTCGATAGTCGAAATTCTGGGTATCCCAAGTACCGAAAAAGCCCATACAGGTACCCCTGGAAACTTCTATGAATGATAGCTTAATATAATGTGATAAAATTCATTTTTCGTTTTTGAGTGGCTCATCGTCCTGTTACCGTACCCCATGCCTTGTTACCATGGAGTTAAACATTTAAGGCTTCATATCTAAGGAGCTGTTTAACTTATCTACTTCAAATTTTCACTGAATATAACGCTGTATGTACTGTATATTTTGTTATTTATAAACGAGTCGCAAGGACATCAATAGCCAATATTGTGGGTACCCGAGAGTACCCCAGAACCCAACATAGGAACCCGCCGCAATGGTTTGTTTTATTATAGTGAGATTTGTAAGTAGCTTTCGGATTTTTTTCAGTTTCATAACGAAAACCCACATGTTCATTTTTGGTGAGGTCGCATTAATTATTCAGGCATATCTCGATAACCTCTTAAAATATCGTGTTCGAGTTTTCACTGAACGTCTCAGTTGAAGTTCCACTTTGATTCCTGCTTGAAAAATTTGAGCTATATGCAAAAATTTGAACAGTGCAAATACCCCAGAACACCACAAATTGACCCCCTGATTTTTGAAAAAAAAAAAAAATTAGTTTCGGATACACAATTATGCAAGGTTAATACTTTTCTCAATTTTCTTCTCCTTATATAAAATACCCCAAATTCCAAACCATTCAGAATTCCGTTTTTGTTATTCATTCAATTATTATTTATATCATTGATTTCAAAATTAGGTAATATACAAAATATTTTTGCACTACAGGGTAGCAAATTACCTACATAATCAGAAAAGAACCGGGTAGAACCCAGCATCCGCCCATCTTGTTTATTTTTTCCTGACTTTTAGCAGTCATATCACTGGTTTATACTGGTATCGTACCTTCAAACTAGAATACTGACATCTAGCCTGCCAAATCGTCTGCCAACTGTATGCATAACGAAACAGAAAATCTCTAAAGTGCTTAATAAACTGTTCCAATAAGACAAGCAGCACTTATAATTTATAATTACAAATGTTATAATAATAATAATAATAACCAGCGATCGCCCGTAGTTCCGTTGATAGAGCGTTCACTTTGCATTTGAAAGATCGTAGTTTCACACAAGGGACCAATCATCCTTACTGAAGCTTGTCGAGAGGTTTTTCCTCACTAGCATCGGGTAAATGCCGGGACGGTACATTCAATTTATACTTTCGCCATCTCTTTCTTGCATCTTTCTCTCTGAACTATCCCCGTCTGAACCACAGATGTCTAAATGTTGTACATAATGCCAAATTCCTAAATAAAAACCATATCCCGAATGCTGAGAAATAGAGCTGGATGTGAATGTGCACTTCCCCGGATTGCGGGTAAGGGATTAAGGAACGTCCGCTACAAATAAGAAGGACTACAAATAAGTGGTGCAACCAGCCGAACCCAAGATCGTTGCAGGCTAGTATTAATTTTCACGATAAAGAAGTCCATATTAAGAAAAATAAATATGATATAAATACATAGAAAAATATGAAATATTGTATTGTCACCCAACTTCCGTCGCTGTATAAAATTGAATCATTCCATGAGGTCGGCAAGCGAGTTCAAATAACGTTGCAGTTTGAAGACACCACGAAACATTTTGAACTAAAATAAATAATGTAAAAAACCTTCCATGTATGAGACAAGACAAGACCACAAATATGGTAATACAATTAATTTTAATAATAAAAAAGTTCTTACCTCAGACCAAACCATATAAATTCAGAAATCCAACTCAATACCTTCTTCTTTTCCCTGATAAAGTCCAAAAATTAAAAGAATCAAGGAAGACAAACAAAGGACTATTTTTATTCAGACGAAGGACAAAATTAGCCTGCTTTAAAGCTAAAAGTCCCTGCTATAACCTTTTACGCAGGTTAGGAATTTTACTATATCTTGTTCTTCTGTTCTGTCACTGTTTTTTATTGTTAACTAGTTCATAAAATTGGCCTTAAAAGGGGTTCTTTTTGAATGCAGCGAAATGAAAGGGGCGTTTTATTCTTAAAAACGTTATATAAAAATAGGTCGTGAAGCTATTAACCATCCCTTCCTTTGTTTCTAGAACTCTTAAGAAGAATAAAAGCATTATTTATTACTCAAAACAAGGCGTTATTGCTAAAAGGAATTTTATTAATAGCAGACACTGAAGTGCCAAAAGTCACGGGATAGCGGGACGGAACTAGTTAACTGCACAATAACATAAAACTGTAAGTTGAGTGACTATAGAATGTTTGGGTAAAAACGCATATAATTTTCTTGTAGAAGGGATGTGCTATTGTTGGAGGTACAGATAGTATTATTCGTCCAACAATACAACATCTAAAATATCGACTAATCCTTCTGGAATCGACTCTTCTCTTTAACAAAACGTTCGATAGTCCTTCAGGTAATAACTTTTTATCCGTGTTTTATTTCAGGCTTGGCCGTGTATTTTCATCATTAGTCGGAGGGAAGAAAGATTATAATCTTCTGTTTACCTGAATAAAATATAGTTAGTGAATAACATTTTTCAAAACGGGTATTGTTCTGACTTGTCCCTCAGTTGAATCTGCGTGCACATGGAGGAAAGTTCTTCGGTTGATGGTAATTACAACAAAACCATCAACATTTTTCCTTCCTAATTTTCATAAGTGGCTTCTAATTTTTAATAATTTTATTTTTCTGTAGTTTGGAAAATACATGCACAAAAAGTTTTTAATTTTTAAGCACATGTCCACAAATAGCCAGACTAATCATCAAATGTCTTACACTTGGGCTTTATTTTAAAACACTTTTCTCTGAAAAAAACATGAACTTAATCCTGACAATAGTTTTCACTGAAGAAGCCTGAAGCTGATCGCATAATCCTTCTTTAGAAATGTGTTTCCGAATTCTTTCAAAATCTACCTTGCAAAATCAGTCACATGTTAAGCAAGTGGTCGAAATATAATAATTACATGAAACTCGGCAGGGGCATTAAAGCGAAATTGCTATATTGTGTTGATGCATAAATCTGCAGCACTTCTGCCGAGCGGTCATAGCTCAGTTGGTAGAACGCTGGCTTAACAAACGGAACGTTCTGGGGTGCATCCCAGCGGCGGACATTCTGACTAAGGGTTTTCCAGAGTTTCTCAGTCATAGCAGACACATGCTGTAATGGTACCTAAACATTAGGTTCAGGCCTACTGTCTTCCAATATCTTCTCCACCACCCTATTTCGACCTGAGATGTCTAAAGGAAGTAAATCAAATTCATTTCAATACTAGTCCTTTGTTCGCAGATTGGCTGCACTTCGTTTGTTTGTAATTCGTTTCTCGTTTGTCATTTGGTATTTGGACCCATACACGTTGCATTTGGTCGTTTTACGAAGGTTAGCGTAATTCGTTGACAATAGAGAACGAAGTGTCACGTGGAGAAAACCAAACGCTTGTTTCTGTTTAAATTTAACAGTGCAGAAAAACAGCAGAGGCGGCTGGAAATATTACGTGATGTACGGGGATCATGTCATCGGGGAAAGTACAGCAAATAAACGACATAATCATTTTAAAAAGATGCACCTTAACGGAAGTGATTGTAGATGTTTATTAAAATCACCGGTAATTGATGAAAACCAATTAATTTCGTTGATTCATGTCAGCCAAGCACATACTGTAATTACCAAGTGGAATGAACGTTGACCAGATAACAACCATTCAGAGACATTTACATTCCATGGACAATATTCAGAAATTGCGTGTGTGTATACCGCACGCTTTACGTAAAAACAACAGAAACCAACGAGCGGGTGGTCATTTGCGCTTCTTTACTTGCTCTTTATATGTTAGCTAAAGACCTTTAGTAATTCATGTTCAGGATTGTCATTGGTTGACAAAACTGGCTCATTTATGTCAAATGTCAAAAGAAACGAAGGAAAGAAACTAGCCGTAACAAGGTAGCAGCTTCCCGTGCAAAAGCTAGTGTCCATCGACAGAAGATAATGTTAAGCGTCTGGTCGTAATTCTTCCGCGACTGTCGAAGAGCAAACAAATTAAAACATTTAGACTGCAACAATAACTCCAGCGGATAATCAATAATTACTTAACAACCTACCAACAACTTTATTTCCTCAGAACGAGTGACAAAACTACAAACGCCTCAAAATAAGGAAACAAGTTCAACCAAGTCACAGGAAGCCACGAAATGTCTAATAAAACAATCATGCATTACATAACAACAAGGAAGAACCAGAAAATCTTCCAATATACTTTCATTCTATCTCAATTCAACAATCCCTTCTGAAGACATCCTGTACATAGACTGAATAGTGGGGTAGGTTATTGCCATGTAATAGGAAACTCATTCATATTGTGATACTAACTTGCAACTTTGAGGTGATTGAAGCCTTTGTCCAAGTATTAATTTCTGACGGAGATGCCAAACATCACTTCTCTCAGTTTTCTGTACGATGTCATAATACAAAATGACCGTCATAAAGGCCGATGTTAGTGTTTAAGTGGACTTTATCTCTAAAATTATTCATGATACAGAAAATAGCTGATCTTAAATAACATATTGACTTTTTAAATTTGAAAAAGAAAAACTTTCGTTATTACATATTTTCCTAATTTCCTTGTTTCCAAATAAACGGCTGTCAAATAGCATATTCTCTCTGTGTATGAGTAGATTTATATCATTCTAACACAGAACATATCATGCTGTCACACAACGCAGAACATATATACCTAAATACTTTAATCTACAACTAAGCCTAAAAGAAACACCTTCCCTGATCACACACGAAATCAATTGTCATGAACAAAATTATCTAAAGGAGCGTCCGCAAACTCACTAGCGTCACTGCCAATGACAACGTAATATATCATCGCCTAAAACAAACACCTGTAATCCTTGTTAATATCCTTGTTTCTGTTTACACCTCCATGCTCTCGACATGCTTCTTTACCCTCTTACGAAAACATCAAAAACCCTCATATTTCCAAAGCTCCTAAAACAAACCCAGTTAGTAATTTTATACAGTTTGTATTCATCCAACTGACCTCCACTCTCAGAAAATGTTCAAAAAATGTACACGTCAACAGTCTTCACACCAAACTGAACAACGCAACCTCATTCGTATATGCCAGGGAATAGTTCGCCCAGATTTCAATATAAACGACCAACTCTCCCGCCTCATAAACACAATCTTCAACAACTACAACACAAAACCCCTTCATATATACTCCTTTTGATCAGGGAAATGTCTTTGACAACGTATCTATAGTCTTATGTATAAACTGCGCTAATTTAATATTCCTCTTACCAACACCCGCTTTAGCCTACACTTCCCGAGCAATCGTATTACAAATATTACAATAAAATCAGTATCTTTCATCCTATACTTCTTCATTAAAGAGTCCTTCAAGGTTTTGTGTTCGCCAGCTCCTTTTATTCTACCTCTTTGTGGCTGATTTATCCCTCTAGAACCAAAACTCAAGGGTATCCTCTTTTCAGACTCTACAGCCTTCCTCTTCTTTGACATAACTATCAATTAGACTCTCCCTGAAGTCATCCACACATTTATCACATGATGAAATATGTACGGCGTCACTAAATATTCGGAAAAGCATTGTGTTCATATCTCCGAAACACTATTCTCGCATCCATCGCAATCACTCATGACTAGAACCTAAAATAGAAACAAAAAGCTAATAAAACCTCCCCAAACAGTTACGTATCTTGGTCTTGTCACCGAACATCATCCCACATGGAAACATCAGTTAAACCAAATCATCATGAAAACCGAAATTCATCTCAACTTACTGAAAAGAACTCATGTCAGTAACTTATTTTGGGTTTTACTTATTTCTTTGCTTATTTCTGCGTGTATTCAGACCGTAAACAATTGCTTAAGAAACCCAGAGCTAGGCATTAGAAAGAAGTTAAAGACAGGTTAAGTTTTGTCCTTCTTACATAGAACGTGCTCTTGTTTATTAAGAACTATGAATACGCATCCCATTCACGAATCTCGTAATTTAAACAAAATACAATAACAATTCAATTTTAAGTTTCTATTGTAATATCAATAATTATTTTTCAGTTATTATTAATAATGATTATATTATCTGTATCTTGCATCTCACTATAAACGTATTTTCTACCCTTCCACTCAAAAAAAAATAGAAAGGTAGATAAAGAAAGAGAGATAAAGAGAGAGAGAGTGGCGATTAAACAATAGACATTCCAAGGGGATTTACTTTTTTTCATTTAGGAACAGCTACAGTTTATCCTTAGCCTCTTTCTCTCTCTCTCTCTCTCACACACACACACACACACACACATTCTCTCTCTCTCTATTCTAGGGAAGAGAGTAGATGGCTGAACCCCTCGTGATTTAGGTGTAAAGGTTAGGTAAAATTTGGTTTGTTTGCATTCTAAACTGAATAAATAGATTCTAGATTATGTACGGGTAGGTTAGTTTAGGTTAGGTTAGGTTAGGTTTGGTTTGGTTCGGTTGTTAATGTCCTTCACAGAGCGGGTCAGTCATCTACACCCTTGCCGAATTCTGCACATACAAATATAAACAAACAAAAACACAGAGTGGTAGACAAGTAAAAGGAGAGAGGAACAGGAGCCGATCTAGGAAAGTGAGAATGCGAAGAAAAGTGAAAAAGCAATAGATTAACCATGAAACAATTCCATTGATGTATTACTAAAACAGACATACTTAGCAATCTCTTAATTATCCAGTTATTTGCATTTCGTAACCAGGGAACAATTCTCATACAAATATAATTTGAAATATATCGTGGCTTATCGGAAATCAAACCTAGATCTCCATATTCCAAATTTAATACCTTAACCTTATACTACATCGGACTTCTACCTTTCCTACGATCGTGTTATAATTACATTTTTGAGCATCAGAACAAAGGAAATTCACGCCAGTGGCGTATGAAAATTTTATTTACTATTTTTAATTCTTCACTACTTTGTATGTCTTTTCGAAGCTTTTTAAGATTAGGTTCATTTTGAAGATATAGGTATATGACTTGGTTGCTTGCTTGTATTTTCTGTACTTTTATCATTTGATTAAATTACTATTTTCTTATTGCCCAGTAGGAAAATGCTTGCCCTAATCAGGACTCGAATCCATGACCCGATGTTAGTGGTTTAGAAATCAAAAGTTTTAACCATGAACTCTTTTTAAAGGTAAACAAGTATTGCCAAGATTTGTCTTATTAAAACACTGCCAGATTGAGTCAGGCTAAGTTGACTATTTCGTACATAAATGATTTAAGGTATTAAAGATTAGATTAATTCAGGTTAGTAATAGGTTAGTATAGTGTCAAATATCAAAGAATACAAAAACATTTTTCATGTATGTATAATGGTAAGCAAGAAAGTTCTGTAGCTTCGAATATCACCCACCACCTTCAAACATCGATATGTCACCTAAGACGTATCTGGAAGATCAAAAATAGTCCCCATCAGCATCGACGACCTTCTGCCAATGTTTTGGAAGGATATGGATTCCATGGCGGTAGAACTTGGTGGGCCGTGAAGCGAAGAAGGTGTCAAGTGCATTTTGCACCTCTACTAGGGATTTGAACTGGCGTCCTCTAAGGTGATTGTCCAAGGAATGGAACAGGTGAAAATCGGACGGTGCAATGTACATGGAGTATGGCGGATGCAATAGTGTTTCCCATCCAAGGCGTAGAATGTTGTCCCGGGTCATCCTAGCCACGTGGGGCTTAGCGTTGTCCTGTAACAGCAGGATCCCTTTGCGATTCAGAAGTGCTGGCTCCAGAGTTTTGAGTTTTTCTTGAACACAGCTCAACTGCTGACAGTACACAGTTGCATTGATGCTCTGACCAGCTGGTAGCAGTTCCCGATGCACGATGCCGCGAGCAGTCCATCAAACACACAGGAGGACCTTCTGATGCAGTGCTGGTTTCGGCTGTTTTGGAACTGGTTCATGGGAAGCTAACCAATGATGACGGCGCCGTGGAGCTTCGTACAGGACCCACTTCTCATCACATGTTAACACCCTGTCCAGAAATGGCTCGTTCCTCAGACGAGACAGCAAAGAAACACAGGTGTCTGCTCGCGGTGCCTTCTGGCCCGGAGTCAAATCGTGTGGGACCCATCGACCCAATTGTAGTGCTTCCCAAGTTGATGGAGGTGCTGCCGAATGGTTTCTCCACTCACACTGAATTGTAGTCCCAGTTAATCACATGTCTGGCCACTGTTCGCCTCAATTGCTGCCTGAATATCTTCATTTGGTACCTGTGTTGGTCTTCCTGCACGTGGTGCGTCTTCGAGTGTTTCGTCACCGCCCTTAAACTTGGTAAACCACCGCTGCACTGTCCGCGTAGTCACGACACCCTCACCAAAGGCCTGGCATATCTTCCGCCCCGCTTCAGCTGCGTTTGACCCTAGTTTGAACTCGTACAGCATACACGCCCTTATGACGCTCTGTGGAGGTCCCATGTTCACTCTATCCTTCCGCACGTTCACGGTGTAACTGAACTGCCACAACCAGGTAGTATGTTGGTTATAAACACACCAACAACTGACCTTCGCCTGGTCTCCATTCGCATTCAACTCACGGTGTGAGGGCCAATTGAACACATACCTCCACAAAAAGTGACAAAACTTCAAAACTTTCTTGGTTCCCTTATACTAAAACATAACAATTGACAAAGGATGTACAAAATAAATATTTGAGAATAGAAAGCTAGTATTGTAGGAATGTAACAGCCTTGCTAAAACCGAATAGCGATGAACCTGCGAGTTTAAAGCTAAAACGCGGAAGAAAAGAGCTCATCAGATATGACGTAAATGCTGATTGATAGTCCAAGATTTACTTGCACCTCGCAACACGAACAAAAGCACAGCCATCCATGATTTCGAAAATTTATGGAAATTTCCTTGTAGGCTAACGCAATCACTCAGAAGGTGACGAGTGACAGATTGGAGTTTTAGAATTTAATAGAAAACACACCGCGGTACTGAAACCACCACGAGTCCGTCAGCCTGTACCGAGCTCGTCTTGCGTGGCAAGAGTAATCTTACAAGTAAGTAGGATGATGCTATAACGAACGTTTGCTCATATCTTTTGAGGCTCTGGTTGTTTATTGGATAGATTATTTGATTGATTAATATTTAAATTGTTTGTTTGAATAGAATTGAGATGACTGACAATGAAGTTAAATTTAATCATGTTCATTTGTTTTACATCTTTGATTGTCCAGTAATTTAACTAAGTAGATATTTTACAAAGCTGACATAATTCTTTTGATTCTTTGCTATTTGAGTAATTCTGGAAATGGTCAGCCGATCCATACGGTTTTACTGCTGTTGCATTTCATGTTAGTTGAAATATGCAATATACGAAACTTTTATCTGAAGAATACGTATGGCAAAAGCCTGTCACACGCCACTAAGTAACAATAGGTAAGTGAAAGTAAAACAAACTTACTCCTTACATAACGAATTTTTAGGCACAATGTATATTTATACCTGTTAAAGCAGTATAAGAGTTAATTTTGTTAAAACAGATTTTCTTAAGATGAAAATTTATTTCTGAAAATGCTTATTCCTATTGTTGCTGTTTGAACGAAACGTTACTAGGATTTTTCCTCATTCTTGACGCGGGAAACTGAAACATACGTAATTATTGTATTTTCATCACAATATGCAGGTTCTTTGATTCCCTGTGCGAATGTTGAACAAATCATTCGCCAAGGGCGGCGTGTCCTGCAAGTAAACAATTGCATATACGTTACCAGCTGTTACTTGTTTCTTTTCTCTTCACAACTCAGAGTATTCCTGATCATGGACAGATGTTCAGCTGTAATTACCTTATGTGTTGGAGGACTATACTGTAATTGCAGCTGGCAAACGAATGTGTTATCCGATCGCTACCACCATGCGATGGTTTCGGCAATATCGTACTAAGGTAAGAATGGAAATTTACGATTTCCTGATCGTCCTCATATGTCTACCGAGGCGGGAGATGGAAGGTTGACAAACGAATCCCGGCTAGACTTACTAAGGACGTCTAGAGAGCTAAGAGAAGCGTCATACTTTCCTGGTAGTACACAGACAGCGCTCCGAAAGCTTCGTCGTGCTACGTTACGTGGCCGTTCTGCTTCCTTGTAACAAAAACTCTCAAACGAACACAAAATTTACCGTCCCGCATTTGCACATGCTAGTGTGGATCGCAACTTAGAAAACGTAGATTTCTCCGATAAATTCATATTGAAAACATAGAATGAAGGTCGCCGTTTGTGTACCGACTGAGTGGCACCAATATGTCTCTGGGACATGTGGTTTCTTGCAATCGCAGTGGTCATGTATCTATTTAATGTTGGAGTTGCATTTCCAGTCTCAGTGCAGGACAACTTCACAGAATTAATTACCTGGATAGTTCTCAGTACTTCGATGGTTAACATCATGGTGTCATAATTAAAAGTACTTCAGCCTCATGGTGTCATTCAGTTCCTGCTAGACCAATCTCAAATACATACTTCCCCTGTGGTGCAGGAATGGTTCGCAGGGTAGCCTGAGATCGATTTAATTAACTGGGCACCTCCTGGACCATATCTCAATTCCATGGTAAATGTGTAGGCAGAGGTGATGCGTAATATAAGGAACAGTTGGGCTGCGGCAGATAACTAAAAACTCGGGATGGCTTGTTGGGCCTTGTTTCTGAGGCATAGCTGGGGCTAGGGGAAGGAGATGGATTTGTCAGACGTCTTGAAAATTCAATACGCAGACGAATGGAACGCGTAATAAATGCAAAAGGGTCGTGGCAACAATATTAGTGTCCCCATTTCAACTCTCAAAACAACCCTTTTTAGGGCTACCTAAATTTTTCTGACAATGTTTCTCACATAAAATGTTATGCAGTTCTGCTAATACAATAAAGTGTCTCTCTGATTTAAATTCAACGGTTAGGAGCCCCGCGCTCTATTACTGACCTAACATGAACACCCTTACAAACCCCATTTATAGAAACATGATTTTGAATTTGCGATGTTCGATGACAAAATCTTCATATCCGTTCAAAATGTATTAAAATTGGTATATTCCGAAACTCCGGAATCTCGAGGAGCAGATATTTACACACACTTAAAAAGAAAAAGGCAATGAAAATTTATCACTTAATACCATTACTCAAAAAGTGAAAGTGTGGATTTGGACATATTCTTTTCAGTCGAAAACCTGTCAAGTTTTATTGTTGTTTCATCATTTATTTATGGGGTTCTCATTTTCTACAATTGCGAGAATTCGAAATTTTTCGAATTTGCAACACTGAATTAATGACTTCCTAATGCTACCTAATGAACCACCGCTGGTTCTTAAACAAGATATATGGAATCCAATTTTAGCATTTGATTACATCTAGTCCCGTACCATTCAATTTTAATATAATTCAGATTAGAGTTAGCGAATTGCCCACAGATAGCCTAACAATGCCTAGCATCGTGATTACATGACACTTGGTGTTGCCGAAGTTTGGTTTCATAGAATTCGAAAGTCTTGTATTCATGCGCGGTTTACTAAGTCGTTGCTAAAATTGATTTTATGTACACAATTTCTATCTGCCGCTTGACACAAAATCATAACATTGGCACATTTTTCCTTCTTTGCCAAAATTTTCGAATTAGTGCCGACGAAATAGTCAAATAATTAACAAATTAGAATTTGTTCCTAAATATTTATAGATATGCCAATGGTAAATCTAACGGTAAAGACCATAATGTTTTGTGTTTCATGGGGTAATTAAGGGGATGTTTTGACCGCATTTTTACTCGCAGATCATAAAACTGATTCTGTTGTGCAAAATCGAAGAGCAATTCTAAACCTGTTATGCTGAAAATTTGTACAAGTATGGAGAATGTTGGCATGAAGAAAATACTGGAAGCGCCAAAAAATCACTGGGGAAAATAAACCATCTGAGAAAAACCGTTACCATATTTAATATTATACTTTTGTTCAGAGCTCTTCAATAGATTGAGCTAATGATATCATTGAAAAAGTTAATTGACATTGTTATTCTATTTTAATGAGATGGAAAGTATTTGGCCAGACGAGAGAATTGGGTCTCAGAATTACAACACTTTATCTTTCTAACGAGAGTTACAAAGGGAGACAAAAATTATACGCTAGTTCAATTTTGAGATCGATCGTGGGTCAATGACTGACTGACGTCTAGCTCAAACGAAAGGACAATGTTTAATCAGTTCCTAGTTTGGCCAATACCATAAATCGTAATGAGAGATATGTGGGTGTTAACACAAACTACCCTTTCTTTGCCTTCTGTGGATCGTGAGAAGTAAAGAGGCCTATCTGAGCATTATTTTAAATTTTACTTATGTATTTTAGGCATCTAAGTCTCAGGGCCTGATAAAGGGCGGAAAAAGATTTGCAAAAGTGTTGGCCAAAGCCTATGTTGGTAGTAACTGTCTGGTTTAATGATAGAAAACCTTGGGAAAAGTTCAGTCAGGCTGGTCGGCCGCTGGGATCGACCCCACAACCTCCCTATCGAATGTTACGCGAATCCTCTACCCCTGAGCTACGGTGGCTCGGTTTATCTGAAATTGGAATAGTCCTCAACACCACCTGCCATTTTCAACGACGTTAAGGAAATTGAACAAATTGGCATTGGTCACTGTTTTCTAACAAGTTAGCATCTTATAAGTGCACACTGTTGTAGGGTATCATTTATATGATCGACGTAGATTTTCATTTGATCATTGTACAAAAGGTTTTAATCATGGCACAAAATGGTAGAAAATTAGTACAATATTTTGGCATTATTTATCGAATAAAATGCGTTAATTCCAATTCATCCATTATTTTGAGTCGAAATATCGAATCGTCCGCTACTGACTAATGAAAGAGGTACAACACTTTTATTGGTCGTCGTACAAAATTGTATAAAACTAGCACAAACCTTTGGTAATCTTGTCCGAGTAAAATTCATTAGTTATAATTGATCCATCATCTTGGGTCCGTTTATTGAATCGTTTATCACTGAGTAATGGGTGTGGTACAAACCTTTTCATTAGAGGTAGAAAATGGTACAAATCCAGTACAAACCTTTGTCATTATTTTCGGAAAAACTCACTAAGGTGGGGTAACAAATTAATGGTGGTTCACAACATTGGAAGTGGTACAGTATTATTGGTGGTACAGTCACTTACAAAAGTAGATGGAGGTTGGAGTTATAAAAAATTATAGTTCTTTCCTCCAGGAGAATCGTTTCACTGTACGCCTAATAGTTAGACAACCAACATGACAGTACAAACATGCGCCAAATCATGACATGCCAGGATATTTCTCCATTTGGAGGAAGAGTGATTTGTTCAGCATCATTTAGAGAACCACGAGACAGATAGGCAGAAATCATGTGAACATTAAGTTCTAAGAGATATAAATTAATTCAAAGTAAAGAAAATAATAATATGGACATCATGCAGGAATCGTCATTTTGCATTTGAACAAAACTTCTCTTGTTCAAACACATAGAGAGACGGAGGGGGAGGGAAAGAGAGAGAGCGAAAATGAGAATGAGAGAATGAGAAAGCCTGGAAGAAGGCGGGGAAAGAGCGAAAAAAGAAAGAAAGGAAAGAAAGATGTAAAGAAAAATAGTGAAAAACAAAAATAAATGAAAGTTTAACGCTTCAGGATACACAGTTTTCGTCTTTACCCCTTCCCCCTCTCCCTGTTTTGACTTTTCCCTTCCTTTATGGGATGAGTCTCTTTCAGTAGCATTCGCGAAAATCACTTACAGCGTTTAATTCCTTGAAGAAAATAATTTAAAATCCAGGCAGGGAACAGAAACAAAGAACCTTGAGAATGATAGCGCTATACGTTCACCACTCAGCTACACAAACGATAACAAATTTGTTGTTAAATCAGCCATTAAACTCGATATTGTCTGCAAGTTACGCCGTATACCCTCTGATTAATCTTACACATTAACGTATACCTTCTGTTAAGATGCGTATACCATTTACTTTCGTTTCGTTTGTTTATTTAATTAATTTGCTTGTTCTGGTGAGATTACGACAGTTAAATAATTTTGGTTCCACTTGATCGGCAAATAAATATTGAGAAGAGGAAAAGGATACAACTATACGATATTAATCAGCATATTTTTGCTATCTTTTCACTACAATAATACTTTGGTAGAAATGTGCACAATGTATACAGTCAATTTGAGCAGATATCTTATGTGCAGGTCTTGAGCAATATGAGATTTGACTTAGGTTTTCAAAAGCAAGGTAGAAGTTTGACTTTTCAATATATGGAGTAAGTGCCGGCATACTATACTGAATATATTTATGAAGGGTGGAACAAATAAGACTTATGTGTTGACTCCAGAAGCCAACAGATACAAGTGAAAGATGACGAACAGAAAGAAGTAAAAGGTAATCTTTTATATGTAACCCGAAATATATGTGACACAAAACTGCCATATTTCATGCAAAAAGACCTTGGACCTTAACATATTTCGGGTTCTATCATACAAAGAATGGCTTGAACGTTTTTATCCATTAATGTCTCTTGTATCCCTTGGCTGCTGAGTCGACAATTTGACATAAAGCATTGCAACTGAATTTGAACTGATATAGATGTTTTGTAGTTGTGCCAAAGTCGCAATAATCTTATTCCCTCAATGTAAGAAATTATTTATATAGTTTCGTTGTTATTGTCTCACTAGAATATAATTAAAGTATTTTGCATTCTCTCTTGTTTATGTAGAAATTAACTTATTCCAACCATATATTAATGGAAATATTATCTCCGTTTAAAGATTCATAAACATAGCCTATACCCTGTGAATATTCTGGGACAACAGCACTGCACGCGGGAGTGACATTTCATGCGTTTTTGCGTAACACATGTGTAGTGTAAATACAACTTTGAAATCTCTATTTGCAAGCTGCGATCGTGGCTAAATTGGTTATGGCGTCGGCTTGTTGAGTGAAATGACCCGGATTCAAATCTAGGCGAATGCAAGTATTTTCTTTCTTTCAAAATAAATTTCTATCTCTTCATATTTATTATTAATAATTGCTTTTTTGCATTTCTCGTAGGTTATCCAAGATTAGTAACTATTGGTTAGAGTAGGTTAGCTAAGGTCAGGTTCGGTTATGTAACTTTACACTTTCAAAACACATTTCTATCTGTTTGTGCAAACCTGCCTTACCTAATATCCGCTAACCCATGGTCACTAAAAATGCAAGAAAACAATGATTAATAATAAATGTGAACACATCGTCACGCATTTTGACAAAATGGATACTGCAGGACAGGAATAATCCTCGGAAGGGATTTACAAATGTTGTGGTGAGTTAAAAATTTAACACACATTCTAGGACTCCCCTAAGTTTGTAAAGTATACTCGAATTTACAGAAGTGAGACGCAAAACGTACGGAAACTCATTGTGTCAATTAACAGGGATGAGGGGGAATTCCCCCTGAGAGTCTGCATGTGAGAACACGTATAATGCATAATGTTGATTTTATCACGTTATTTAATGTCAACAACATATCATCCTCTGTAAATATACCTTAATGCGCACACTGTGACAACCTTAAAGAGTTTTCTCAGATCTTGTCCTCAACAAACATCGGCATGATACCACCAACTTAGGCACTTACCGCATTCTTCCAGTACCGAGCGTCTGCGTCTTAGTGGTACGCCTCGGTCATGAATGTTTGCGTGTGAGATTTTAACCTAATTCTAAGAATATCAGTCTATAAGGTTAAAAAGGTATACCAAATTGAACAAGTAAAACCCGCTTAGTGTGAACAGAGTTCCAAAAAAGATCTAGCACGTTGACTTAGTATTCGGAAACTCCTGGGATCGATTCCAGCGGCCGACTATTCGAACTGAGATTTCCCAAGAATTGTCCTCACCGATTCTAGGCAAACACTGGGATGATGCCTATAAAATAGGTCCTATTCTACCTTCCAAAACGCTCTCCCAACCTTATCCCGGCTTGATCCTCAGATGTTTAAGGCCTTGTACAATAGATGTGAATGTATGAATATGGGTAATATATTGGGTGTCAGGAATAGTAAGGTTTCTCGCGCACATTTTTCATTGTCAATTCTTAGTGGTAGAGCTTTGGCGTAGCAATGGGGAAGTCGTGGGTTCGATGCCAGCGGCCGACCATCCCGACGGAGATTTTTGCAGGGTTTTCTCCTCAGTCACACCAGGAAAATATCGGAATTGCACCTTCAACATATGTCCTGACAGACATCTTCACGAATCCGTTCCCCTTCCCTTACCCAGCCTGAGCCTTGGATGCCTAAAGACCATAAATACAACTGAAATTCATTGTTAATTCAAAGTGCGTAATATTAATTACAGGACATATATAATAAATCAAATTTTAATATATCTTGGTAGAAGAAACGCACAAATAGAAGCAGAAATTTTACTTGACAAAATAGTATTTGCAAAATAATTTTAAATAAAATTTAAAGAATAGGAAATTGTGTATACAAGGGTTTTAACTCATGAACACAAATTTCTTTTGTTTATTTAAAAAAAAAGGATTTGAACTCGCAACACCAGACACTATAGACTAGCACGATAACCATCAAACCACCGAGAAAAGAACAAGAGAGAACGGAAATACTTCAATTGTGGAGCTTATTATCAGAACGTCCCATGTTCACAAAAGTGTAAAATTGAGATATTGGCATGATTTATTTCATTTCATTATTTTCTAATATATTAGCAAACATTAATGAATCCAGAAAGCCTGTAAAATCATTTAATTATCAAAAGAAATAATTAATAAACAGTAATTAACAATAAAAATTTAATATATTTTATCATTCCCAATTAGTTTTTTGAAGAAAATGGAAAATCTTGGTAAACTAATTCTTTTAGTACTATTTCTAAGATATTCATGAGCGCAGATTTTCCCTATCATTGAAAAATAAGTGTATTAAGTGGCTTTTCTTGATTTCCCAACATTTATGGCTTTTGGACAAGAGACGTTTTGAGTGAGACAATAACAACAAAATTATATAAATAATTTGTTGCATTGAGGGAGTAAGAAACAAGATCGTTGCGACTTTGGCACAGCTACAAAGCATCTACATCAGTTCAAGTTTAGTTACAATGCTTTATGTCAAATTGTCGACTCAGCAGCCAAGGGATAAAAGAGACATTAATGGATAAAAACGTTCAAGCCATTCTTTGTATGATAGAACCCGAAATATGTTAAGGTCCAAGGTCTTTTTGCATGAAATATGGCAGTTTTGTGTCACATATATTTCCGGTTATATATACTGTAAAAGATTACCTCTTACTTCTTTCTGTTCATCTCTCACTTGTATCCGTTGGCTTCTGGAGTCAACACAAAAGTCTTATTTGTTCCACGCTTCATAAATCTATACAGTATAGTATGCTGGCACTTACTCCATATATTGAAAAGTCAAACTTCTACCTTGCTTTTGAAAACATAAGTCAAATCTCCTATTGCTCAAGCCCTGCACATAAGATATCTGCTCAAATTGACTGTATACATTGTGCACATTTCTACACAAGTATTATTGTAGTGAAAAGATAGCAAAAATATGCTGATTAATATCGTGTAGTTATATCCTTTTCCTCTTCTCAATATTTCTTTGCCGATCAAGTGGAACCAAAATTATTTGACCGCCATAATCTCATCAGAATGGGCAAATTAATTAAATAAATAAACGAAACGAAAGTAAATGGTATACGCATCGTAACAAAAGGTATACGTTAATGTATAAGATTAATCAGAGGGTATACTGCGTAACTCGCTGACAGTATCGAGTTTAATGGCTGATTTTACAACACATTTGTTATGGTCTGTGTAGTTAAATGGTAAGCGTGTGAGACTATCATTTTCAAGGTTCTTGGTTCGATTCCCTGCCTGGATTAAATTATATTCTTCAAGGAATTAAGTGATGTTCGCGATTGCTAGTGAAAGAGATTTATCCCATAAAGAGAGAAAATGCAAGACACAGAGAGGGAGCCGGGGGTAAGTGACAGATTGTGCATCTTGTAATTTTTTTTCATGTCTTCCACTATTTTTCTTTTCTCTTTTTCGCTCTTTACCCGTCTTTATCTGTGCTTTCCCGCTTTCGCTCTCTCTCTCTCTCTCTCTCTCTCTCTCTCTATAGATAGATATATATATATATATATATATATATATATATATATATATATATCTTTGTTTGAACAAGACAGGTTTTGTTCAAATGCCAAGTGGTTTCGTCCAAATCGTGCAGTATCTTGGCATGTCATGTTTTGGAGCATATTTTTACTGTCATGTTGGTTGTCTAACTATTAGGCGTACAGTGAAACGATTCTCCCGGAGGAAAGAACTATTATTTCGTATAACTTCAACCTCCATTCACTTTTTGTAAGTGGCTGTGAAAAGTCGTGCAAAACTAGTAGAAAACCTTGACACTAATTACGTGAAAATTCGTTAAGGTGGGTAAAAGGTTAAGGGTTGTTCCCCTACTTTGAATCGTCCATTACCGGCTACTAGACGCGATACTAAAATTTTACTGGTGGTACAAAAAAGTACAAAACTTTTGCACTATTTTCGAGAAAATTCGTTACGGTGGGGAACAAGTTGAGGGTGCATCCCCACCTTGAATACTCTGTTACTGGTTAATGGACGTTGTACAAAACTTTTTATTGTTAATACAAACTGGTACAAAATTTTGGCACTCTTTTGCGAGTAAATTCAAAAGGGGAAACAAGTTAATGGAGCTAAAACGATGTAGCTACAAAGAACAACAGCAAGACGTAAGTTACGTGCGTTTCAGATAATCATCGTCTCGCTGATATGCTATTACGGATAGACAATCGGGCTAGGAGAGGCATAATGCTATGCTACGAACATGGCTGAAGTCACACTGACATTTTGGATCCAAAGAAGGTAAGTTGTGTTTAATCACAGAATTTGAAATCAGTATAAAAAGAATACCCGCCCACCCTGTATAGTATTGTTTTACTTACTTACTTATTTCGATAAGTCTAAGAATGACGGCAGATGGCAGGCTCAACGTATTTTCTGTCAGTATTTACTCTTTAAGCATCACAGAGGTAACTTAATTCAATGTATAGCAGACCAGTAAATATAGGTCATGAAAAATATAAAAAGGTCGGGACAGAGGTTTTCTCTGGCTGTGGGTGGGCGTGGCAAACTTTTTCCAATATGGCTGCCCTGTAAGGCTGTGTGTGGATGTAAGTCTGGTACAATGTGTCCCACAAGAAGCAATATTGGTGTCTATTTATAGGTTTTCGAGGTCTATTTATAGTTGCTTTTTTAACATGTCAGTCGTACATTCAAGTGCCGAAAGTCGCAATGTTTTATTATGGCCGTCCTGCAATTCTACACACCAATGGTGTTAATGAACTCAATTTTAACACAGAGCAGTGATCGCTCCTTGACTACTATTTTAGCGTGTTATTTCAGCACCAAGGGTCCTGAACTAGTAGTAGTGACTCTCACGCCTCTACCGAACTAATGCTACTCCATCAGGAGGAACAGTTTGTCATTGCATTACAATACAATTTTTCAACGAGAAAAAACACATAGCTATTTTAATAATAGAAAAGCGTGTCGGCTATTTGATTTTATGGTCTCATTGCAATCAAAGAAATGAAACTTGACTTGGACGATATTTATTTATGCTAATCACCTGAACGTTTTAGAAACGAAATTTGACTTGGATCATATATATTCATCTTAATGTGTTCAACGTTTTAATAATATCAACAACAACGGACAAATAGGGTACAATAATTTTAACTGTAACGGAGCTATGCAACGAACGCGATTGTTCACGTTTAGTCATAAACCTTGCAATTTCTGTACTTCTTTTGCCTGGCCGCATTAGCAGAAATTCAGCTACCAGAATAAACGAATTCCGATAAATTGAATTTTGTGTTTTGTTTCATTCGGACAAATTTTGGAAGTGCACCATTTTGGGAATCCCTTGTTCATGTAAAAAGGGAAACAAGGGTCTTTAGGTGTATTTAAGAGTAGGCTGAAGAGGTATGGGTATTGCAAGATTTGTTCCAAATCGTAAAGTCTTTCTAGGATAGACCCAAGAGCCGAACCATGGCATTTTATTTACAAATATGCACTCCTCTATTCCCCCCAAATATGGAATGATTTCTATTGTAAATATTTTCGTTATCAGGGCAACATGTGGATTTATTGTTGTAAATTTTGTACGATTCGGACAAATTTAAGAGGGTTTGTCCCCCTAGCCCCCCCTTGTGTGTGTAAATATAAAATAGTATTTTTTTTGTTTTTCATCGTAGGCCAAAGGGCTATGGATCCTGCAAGTTTGGTTCCAATCCTTCCAGTCTTTCTAGGCTAGACCCAAGAGCCGAACCCTAACCTTGTTCTGAATTCGTTTACTACGGTATCATCTCGTTCAACAATAACCAAGAGTTAGGTACGTAAGAAGCTTTGCAGAACACGGGAAAACATCAGGTGTCAAATTTCCATAATGAATAATCCAATAATATTATTTTTGTACAGATGATGTAGATGATCCACCTTGATGGAATGTCTTCAAATCGTCTTAATGTAAAGTAATGATTATTTTGAAGAAACAATATAATTATGACCAGAGTCTTTTAAATTAAGTCATAGTGCTATTACCGTTGGATTCTTTTTTGTTTCCCTAATACCAAATAAGAAACACATTTTGGGGTGGGGTGCTGTAAACTGATTTTCGGAGCCTTAACACAAATCATCATTTTCCTCGCATACAGACTTCGTTTAATTGAATATTACATGGTTAGCAAATTTGAATCAATTTGCTGGATTTTTTTTTCATGATTAGGACCCCACTGCCTTATTAACTTCAATGCCCACGACGTTGTGTCATCACTATATCTCACGTAATACAAAACTGGTCTGCGCACCAAATATCAACAATGCATTATTTTTTCTCTCAGTGAGAGAATACTATGTACCAATAGTATATATGGTTCTATGATACTAAAGGTTTATAATAATATTTTTTAAGTAAATAAATGTAAACAGTTGCATTAAAAAAAATAATAATTGGTCGACAATGCACATTTTAAGCGCGTGACCTACCAAGAAACGCTGCATTTGAAAAACACCAGAGTCGAAAGTTGTGTATTGGTGCACAAGCGCCATGTTAAAGAACTCATCACTAAATACGAAAAATGCATAATTGTATACAAAGCGTAAACTACTCGTGAAAACATCTTTATTCTACAAATATGTAATACTTATGAAGTTACTGAACAGCGCACATTAAGGTATCACCTAAACATGTTAAAACTAGAAATATCTTTCTTAATTTATGAAAAATATACGTCAGAATAGAATTATGCATTTAAAATTTTATTAACCCCATTAATCTATATCAATGTAAATCCCATAAATTAAATTTTCTCCTTATAAAGTATTTATCTTGGAAATACCTGGAGAAATCGCACGGAGGAGAACAACACAATCAGTGTGACTACAAGACTTTTGCTTAAGTACTTTGTTGTTTGTGATAGCATTTGTAGTATTCGTTCAACACAAAACTTGTAAAAGGAAGACCTTTGTTTTGAAGCGACTGTCTCTTTAACAAAGCACTCGATAGTTCCTAATTCAGATAATACTATTTTCCGTTCACTTTTTGGTCCCTGTAGTTTTTTTCGGTTTGCTTGACTCTTCTCATCATTCGTCGGGATCAAAGGATGCCTATAAAAATAAAAATAAAAATAAAATTATTTTACATATGTTAGAGGCATTTTTGTGGTCTTCTCCAATTAAAAGCTTTCTTCGCATCTTATTAATAAATAATATTCTCGAAACGGGTCTTACTCTGGTTACAATCTCGGATTGTATCAATGTTCACAGGGAGAAAAAAGTGCCTTGGTTGTTGGGAGTTCAACGGAGTTCAAATATATTCAACGGTTTTCCGTTTAAGAGAGAAGTCAAAATAGTGAAAACAGCTGGAAATAGGGATACAGGGATAATACCATAAAAAGAAGCATGGCAAGGAAATCGTCTAGTTGTTTTAAATAGGACCATCTTATCCTCAGTAAATGCCAACGTTAAGGAAAACCATCAAGCTTTGATAAGAACCGTTTATTTATTTATTTTGATTGGTGGTTAATCACCTTAGGCAACCAAAGAATTGGCAAGTGTAATGAGCTTTGGATATTTTCGTTCTATGGGAAATATTAAACATGATGTCTGGATATTGCACATTTTAAGTGAAAACAATAAAAACTGCTTGGTTGACATATGTGATTCTTTGTTTGCGCGTTAGGGGTTAGCTCAAGAACTTCGATAGTTGCTGTCCAGGATTATTATAGGTGACGATAAACGTGTCTTTATCTCAACTTTAAAAAATAAAGAAATGGTATTAAATATTATCTTTGAGTGCAAAAGGTAGTGTACATTAAACAGAAGACAATGTTAAGCTTCCCGTTGTAGTTCTATCGCGATTACTAAATAATATGCAACCCTGAAACACCTACACAACGTAGGTATACCGATAACTCAAGCTGATAGTCCACAAATAGGTAAAAGCTTACAAGCTACTTGAAGGTATTGTAGCCTGTAATAAACTGCTATGGATCTCCTATCGCCCCGGATAATGACACAATTGCCAACCGAAACTCTCACGAGGCACCGTTCATCTTTACTGATCTCCTCGTTTCTGTCTTCGGGCTTCTTTCCCCTCCCGAGGAAAACTATAGAACTCTCACGTTTCAAAAGTCTCCCAAACCATCTCATCTCGTACCCTTATTATATAACCATCCAACTAACCTTAACTTTTAGCAAAACCTTTGAAAAATTATACGTCATCCGTCTTCACATGCAGGAAAACAACGCAATCTCCTTCCAGGTCGGATTACTAACTCCTCCTCCAGCCTTCACGTCTACACAGTTTTGATCAGTAAAAATCTTTGACTCAGTTTGGCAGCAGGCCATTCTCTATTAACTCAAGCAGATAACAAGACATCAAGTAGATAACTTAAAATGTGTATGGCGTGTTAAGATGCCCTTTGGAGACCGAGTCATTTAGAAAATCCATCCTAGACAGAATTCGTCACTATCTATGTCGTTGTACCAGAGTTACCATTTCATAAATGTTTAAGTATAAATTGAATTACTGTTGAGAGATTCTTGGTTTTTGCATTATTCAAAATTTACTTTTCGTTTGTGAATTTTTAATACGAATTCTTTAAAGTTTATCATTTATTTAGAATTGTTTAGAGTTGTTTAGCTTGGTATTTTGTTTAAAGCAATATGGGTTTAGAGAAATGATTTAGAAAATTTTCGTCTTGAAACAAACATAAGAGCTGAGACGATTTACTAGTTGTATTGATTTTAAGAAACCATACGATTCTATATATAAAAAAGGAAACTATACAATAATTTGATTCAATTTGGAATTCAATAAAAATCTGCTCGAACTAATGAGGACGTGACTTAGTGACACTATAGGTAAAGTATATCTAGGTTATTATGTCAAATAACTTCGGGGTTTACAGCGGATTGAAATATATGCTTTAGAATATGCGACTCTAAAAATCAAAGAGAAAATAAAATGACAATAATTGAATGTTAGAAGCCAACTGTTCGTATAAGTGGCTTGTGTACATCTAATAGGGGAAGATATAGATATACCACAAAATAATGCTGATGTCCTAGTAGAAGCTTGCAACGAAATAGGTGGAAAAGTGAACGTAGAGAAATCATATAAAAATATTGAACCAAAACACAGTGGATGAAGTAAATGAAAACATGAAAATTAGGAGTGATATTTTTTTAAAAAAATAAACAATTTTAATTAATTGGAAGAGTATGTAACAGTAAGAATGAGGTCATGGAAGAAATAAGGTCGCTTAGCGTCAGCCAACTTATGTTTCTATTTGCTTCAGAAACTCTTATCGTCGGGAATATAATAAGTTGGCATTGAAAATATACAGAAAAGTTATTCTGTGGATAATACGTCATATTTGCAAAAGATGAAGTAGAACTCTGGTAAATGAACGTATTTTGTGTGTATTTGAAATAAAAATATTTTTGAAACGAATATATGCATGAACCGAAGCGGAATGGGATAACCGGGGAATGGAAGAGACTGGATAATGAAGAACTACACACACAGTATAATTCACCTGATATAATAAGAACATTAAACAATTATTATGGCAGGCGGGCTAAAAAACAAAATGATAATGTTCTATCACAATTGAAAGGTTAATGGAGAGACTAGGCGAACCCACAATTTTATCTTTATGAGAGAAAAGATAAAATGCGAACTGCCTTATAACACATTTCAATGCAAAACGTCTTCATACGTTGACTTATTCCGCACTCCATGGCCAAGCACCAGCAAACAGCTATTATACAAGAGGATAATCAAACAGTGTGTTTGATTAACCAATAAAAATTAAGCCATCTTGATTGTATTTTAAAACGATTGTGATAATGGAATCTTACAGAATATCTTCAAATCGTTTGATTTTGCAAAACTGTTACGGGGACTGGAAACTAAAAGAAAACTTAATTCTTAACTTCGGTTCATACGACGGACCTATTCAGAGCAGCAACACCAACTTAACAACTCGTGAAATGTCAGGACGCAAGTCGAAATCGGCTATATTAACCCATAGTGATCGCATATGTGTCACAGTGTGAAAAAGGAGTCTAATATAAGATAAAAGTAAACATACGCTGATTCCATTTCATGTCTCACACTTTTATTAACTTCTAATGCATTTAGATTATGGTCATATGGAAAAGGAGTTAAACAAAATACTTCTAAACACATAGTCAGTTATAAACATAATTATATAATGTCATCCATACATGAGTCAGTGTTTAATATAGAAGGTTGAACCGCGTACATGTGACCAATTTTGAACTATCACCTAGCTTACGAAAATCCACATCCGTTGGCTTCAATGTGATCACCATATGCCTTGACAAGAGCCCTGCACTGTAGAAGGCTACGACGAGAAAGAGAAATCCTATGCCACTCCTCCTTACAAACTTTATACAGGTCCCGGAGAGTGGTGCAACGACTAGATGGAAGTGACACTTTCAGTAGACTAAATCCGCAGAACTACATACGATTGACATCTGGTGACTTCAGTGGTAGATCATGAAATGCCTAAATGACTATATCTTACGGCATCTGATCAGAAAGTTATCGAGAGAATGAGACGTATACGATGAAGCATTATCCACATGCAAAAGGACTTGATTGATGGCATTTCTGTACAAACGAGACAGTTCGTCTATAT
This sequence comes from Lepisma saccharinum, assembly GCA_022664845.1. Lineage (NCBI taxonomy): Eukaryota > Metazoa > Arthropoda > Insecta > Zygentoma > Lepismatidae > Lepisma > Lepisma saccharinum. The sequence goes on along the minus strand of JAGDQP010006722.1, from coordinate 31,155 downwards.
AATTTGGGGACAGTATATGTTGCTGAAAGAAGGCAGAGAGGATTTTACAGTTTTTAGGGACCTGACGAATAGTTAACTTGCCTTTATAGCAGTATCCCGCTGCAGCCACGAATTCCTTCGAGACAGTTGCTTTGGAATGACGATTGGATTCTTAACGGGATTTTGCATCACGTGAAGCGTAAGTTATAGTTCAAATTCTGCCATAGTATAATAAGTACACCCCTGATTAGTATTTCAATTTTCCCCGTATAAATGGCGTTTGTGCCGTACCTAATATCTACGAGTTTTGAATACCTTTCGGTTTAACTTCTCACGCAGATTACGGTTCACAGTTGACTGTACCACATGGAGTCTTGTGACTATCACACGTTGCGGAGGGGATTTTACTGCAGGGTCATTTGGCACAACATATGAGACATAAGCGGTCACTGCAGTGCACGCTCGGTTCCTAATCTCCTTCGTGGACGATCAAATCTCGCCGCAATTCTTCATCAGTTTCGTGTTCATCGCATCTTTCTAAACTGAGGTAACATTAGTGGTGAACAGGTTGAATGATGATTTTGCACAGGTTCTTAGTAGTAGTTTGGGCATTTAGGTAAGTTTGAATATGAGTGCTATATTCTCACGTTATTCTAAGAAATCAAATTATTTAATCGGTCGTTTATTATTGGTACCTCAAAGTTCATATATTGGTACTTCAAAGTACTATTTTTTTCTCTATGTGTCAAAATAGTATTTTAAAATAAAGATATAAATGTCCAATATTCCTGATCAAGAATATAGAAGTATTCGATTCACTCGTAGTTAATTACACATATGACGTAGACGTAACATTGAATTAAGATTTACTATCTAGGATTGATAGTCCACACATCTCAACTTATGAAAACTTTTCTTTATTTCAAGATCTGTAATAAACCTCATAATAATCCTTCACTCACACAACAATTCTCATTCTGGACAATAGACGCTTAGAACTGTATGACAGTTCAGATAATATCCCGACATAGGATGACAAGTAAACCTTACGCGAGAATGTGCGTGCCTACACATCCGGACACTCGGACCTCTTACAAGCAAGTACACTGTTGTCATGCAGACTATTGATTAGTAACGATATTAAAAACAATGAACAACCGAAAGAGCATTTAAACTACCGCTGAAAAATAATTGATCCACGTAAATACTGAAAATGATAGTATAGCCAAGACAAGAATATAAATAACCTAAACTACACATAAATACACGTTAGAGCACTTGCCGGTTCTTTTGAAAAGAAAAGTTTTCCGGGTGACAAAACTATACGTGATCACTATTAACAGAATAAATCAACACAATAAACTGTTCGTTAACAATTATTCTTAAAGGAAATTTCGTGTTATAAAAATCTTTCGTAAATTAATTTATATTAGATTAAATAATGCAGCTGAAGTAGAATCTTTTATCTGGTAGCTTTTTAGATAAATCCCCTCAGAAAATTAAAAGAAGAATAATCTAAATAAATTAGATAAAATAATGCAAAAAAATATAAGGGTAAATTTCAGATAACACCTCGAAATGTTGATTATAACATTAAATCCGATATACGTTCATACACTAAGAAACATATGTTTTCAATTATATCTTCATTAGTAGATACAATAGTCTTTCTGCCAAAATGGTGTCTTTGTAACCCGTTGAGATCTTCTCACATTTAGTTCTGATTGTGGTTGATGGTTTACCTCAGTGTCTTCTTCTACATTCTCCTTAGGTTGGTCAGGTCTAGTATCAAAATACATCTGATGTGAGTGATAAACCCTAGTCTGGTGACCAATCTTAACTAAATAAGTATTGAATCCCAATTACCTGGAAGAAAATGTGGTAATCTTGAAGAGTGGTTTCTGACCCAGACTGGTGTGTCCTTTGACTCAAAATTCGACTTTGAAATTAAAGGAGACTTCTTATTCTTAAATGTCAAAGTATTAAAGCATATATGAGGCTTATAAGATAACAAAATCGATGATGGTGTCTTGCTTGTACTAGTGGAAAATTAATGTACTAAAAAACAATTTATTTCATTGATCCATCTGCGTAAAAGAGCAAAATCAGTTCTGTAATTGTTTTCGATTAACTTACGATCTAAGGTCTTCTTAACCATTTGTGCAGATTTTTCTGCAACCCCATTACAAGGTGCATGAAAGGGTGGGGAATGTATTAACTTTATTCTTTTCTTGTTACAAAATTCACTAAACTGAACTGATTAAAAGGGAGATTTGTTATCTGATATGATACATTTCGGGTAACCAAATGCATTGAAAAATTGCTCTAAACTTTCGATAGTAACTTGTGCATTTGTCGAACTGACTATCCATATATAGATCAGTCTAGAATATGTTTCAGTAGAAACTAGTAGATGAACTCCTCTCCACATGATCTACGTGTAGCCTTTCTAGAGGTTTGGTCGCACTTGGCCATGAATTAAACTTCCTTTTCGCTGGATTATTCCTTGTTGGCCAGCACACTGTACAGGACAGCACACTGTATCAACCTTGTCTTTGATATGGTATTCCATGTTTGGGAACCACGCTGACTGTCTTGCCGTCAAAACCATCTTTAAAACTCCCAAATGACATTGATGTAATCTATCCAGATATTTTTCTTGCAACACTACCAAAAGCACTATTCGTTGATCCTTCCATAAACAATCGCTTTGAATAGAAAAATGACATTTAAACTTAAAGTAAGTAGATAGCTCAGAATCTTGGAATTGCTTATGTAATTTTTCTGGCCAACCGGAAAGACACCAATCATAAACTTTTCTCAATGTTGGATCTTTTTTAGACTCTGACACAACTTCATCAAAAGAAATGGGCGCATCATTAAATTCCGTAATAAAAGATAAAGATTCTTCCAAATCTGTTGTTTCATCTAATAATGGTAAACGTGATAAAAAATCAGCCAAGAAAACTTCCTTATTATATTCAAACTGTAAATCATACGACGCTACTAATATGCACCAAAGTTGAAGTCTTGGTGAAGCCGTAAACGGTATAGCCTTGTCCTCAAACAAAAGTTTTACAGGTAGTGAATCAGTCCAAACCTTAATCACACTTCCATAAACATAGTTGTGAAACTTTTTATTCCTAGTATTACTGCCAATGCCTCTCGCTCATATTGAGGGTAAAGACGTTCGGCTCTAGATAACGTAGCTGAAGTATAAGCTATAGTATGAATTTTTCCTTTTATTCTATTGCATAGAACTGCCCCTACTCTATCTGGACTTGCGTCTGTGATTAGAATTAATCCTGCATCTGGCATAAAAGGGTGTAATACTAAAGCTTTCTTCAACAACAACTTAAGATCCTCCCATTCATTGTTGTGAATCTAAGACCAAACCCACTTAACATTTTTAACCAGCAAAGCATGTAAATTCGGACTTTGTGCCGATAAATTTAGAATGTGTCTGTGATAGAAAGATAGTATTCCTAAAAAGGACTTCAATTGAGTTATATTCTCAGGACAAGGAGAATCAACGATAGCCAAGCTCATACACAACGCTCACGGAATTATAAATAAATTTCATTAACTATGCTGCTGGAGTTTAGTGACTCGTTCTCATTTTTCTGTAATGTCTGTGCTTTCCCGTTAAAGTAAGGGAGTGATCTCTTTCGTGTCAATACTACTGAGAAATAAATATAAATAAAATACCAAAATAGACACCACGCACTTGTCCTACTAATATTAATATATTTCTCTACTGTTATAATGTGATATAATATTTAATATTCATACAGAACGTTGTATTATATTCCAATGATTTAAAGGATACAGCGGTTCTTGAAGTGTCATTCTGCTCTCCTTAAACCATAATAACACAATATTTAACGGGAAGACTTTAAGTAAATACTTTTCTGTTTACACTGTTGCCAGTATTACAAATAGAATATAAGTGTACCTTGTAACTACTTCCCTGTTATGCAACATCGATTATATTATATCCATATTCTGGCATGCGATCTTATTACAGTAATGCAAGGAAAGTTCAACAGAGAAACGATTCAAAATATGTTCGTATTGTACTAACCTATTTAATAGGTTCTACGTTTCATAAGAAATTTTCTGCTGTCCAGTGGACTTTTGAGGAGATAAAACATGCAATAGGAAGTCAGTAATGGGGGATATCAGATTTAAAAATTATTTTTGAATTGTGGGGATCTTGTATTGAGAGTATGTTATATAAAGCATGTTTAGTATATTAAATGTAAATTATCCAAAGGAGTAGTAGAAAGCTTTTGAAGATTGTCAATTATTCTCTTATCTGTGGAATCAGGACCTGTTTTCCAGTGCTTAGCACTCAAACAAAACCAGATGAAAGTAGTAGTGTGTTGTATATCTTTAAGACAACTTAGAATTTGAGATGGGTATCAAAACTAAATGATACCTACTTCGTTTCCTATATTTCCATTTTCACCATATTACTTAGTGATAGAACTGTTTCTGCCGATAATTTATATTTTTAACAATTAAATCGCCGGTGATGGTTGTACATTCGACGTGTAAATACTCACAAATTTCTCATATATTGCAATTTATGAGTGATTTATTTTAAATGATGGGCGTTCACGCGTTTGGCTGAGTGAAATAAGTAATTTTAACATTTCTTCTAAAGTCAATGTTAACATCCGAATATTAGAAACATCTCTGAATGTAAATACCAGGTGCGTAAATGTGAAACCGGAATTTATGTACAGAAAAGACACAGTGATTGGATGACAATGCTAAGAACTATTTTATTCGAAGTATTGGACATCGCTAGCGATACATTACTGCCATCGTTCCGGCAATGTGTGGATGCCAGACCAAAAGAAAAAAAATGTGCCTCTTGTGCTGCAAACCAGTCATCAAGCCATTTTCGTAAGATATGAAGCGCTGGCCAGCAAGTGCATGTCCCATGGATGCAAATAAATTAAAATCGTAAGGCGCCAAGTCGGGTGAGTAAGCTGCATGCGGAAGGATTTCCCAGTCAAACGTCGCAATGGTTTCCTTAACCAGTTTTGCTGTGTGGGAGGGTGCATTATCGTGAAGCACAATCACTTTATGTTGTCTTTGGTCATATTCTGGTCGTTTTTCACGCAAAGCTTGATGCAAATCGATCATTTGTTGTCGGTAACGTTGGGTATTAACGGTTTCGCCAGATTTCAGCAGCTCATAATAGATCACTCCCTTCTGATCCCACCAAACACAAAACATTGTATTCCGTCCATAGCGATTTGGTGTTGCAGTCGATGTCGCCGGTTCTCCTGGAGTTACTCATGATCTTTTACGCTTAGGATTCTCGAAATAGACCCACTTTTCGTCACCAGTCACAATTCGATGGAGAAATTATTTCTTTTTGTACCTGGCGAGCAGAATTTCGCAAGTGTTTTTTTGGTTTTCCTGCTGTCATTCAGTCAGTGCATGTGGAACCCATTTTCCCACCTTCTGAATCTTTCTCGTGGCTTTTAAACGTATGGAAACTGCTTCTCGTGTCACATTTAATTGATCCGCGAGTTGTTGTTGCGTTTGAGCGTCATCCTTAT